>OZ022583.1:20505426-20555094 GCA_963669155.1 Arbacia lixula | reverse complement strand
CAGCATTAAGATGTCCATTTTGACACACGTTGCTCTATACATGGTTTAAGATCAGACAAGGCTACAAGTATCTCTTGACGGCGTAGTGATTTGCATTGTTGGAAATTCCATTACCAGTATAGCCAGAATTTGGCAATTAGATTGATATCACTTGAATTCCACGTCGTCTTCAACCTCGGTTCAGATATCTTTATCTGTCAAACGCCTGTGCGAGAAAGCTATTTTAGATATGCTACAGTCGGTATTTCGTTACTTCACACGCCCCGGGTAGCTCGGCGGGAGGCCCTGTGGAAACATGCCTGGGCAGCAGGGGCTTGGCAGTGGAGGAGCCGGGGATGGGGTGGGGGAAGGGGGAGGGAGAGGGGGGGGGGGGGTGAAGGGGAGAGCATTACTTATCAGCATGATATTTCGGGTTTAATAATAGGCGATGGCAAAGAAAAGAAGGAGAAGGAGAAGAAGACGAAAATGAAAAAGAAAATAACGAAGAAAAGAAGGGCAAATGATATGAAGATTCCAATCTGAAAGTTTCTTGTAATTGCGATTGATTATACAAAATATTATAATAGTTCTCTCATCATTTCAATGTCAAAACAGATTCACGAAGAGATTGCATAGTTTCTCGTGATTCAACAACCGGTTTCATTATGCGTTCTGCAAAAAACCAACGACTTCGTAAATGATCCAATCATTATGGCAGGCTCAATGGTGAGACTCGTTAGCATGGTTTCATTTCCAAGTTTGTATTTGCGGTACTTCGTGGAATTCGTAATTTGTAAAACATGCTAGTGGCATGTATAAGGTTAGAGTGATTGAGAGGAAACCGAACTATTTATAGATGTGTTATTGGTCGATGCATCCCTAAAATAAAGCTACAAACTAGGGCTTGACCTATATTTAAAGCAATAAACAACTTAGACAGCGGAGCGTTCAGTGTCGTAACCAGCCTTTCCTTTTGGTTTCTCTGGTTCCTAGATTGTAACATTCGCTTTAGCGATGGTAATCGGCAGATCCTAATCCTGCTGGTAAGGCATGTGGGAGGGGGAACCTACCGGGGGGTAAGCGGGTTAACAAGGTGGGTGAGGTGGGATCAGGATAGGGTATAGGATTACGTAGTGGAGATAAAAGCAACCAATCCTGTCTGATCTGATTGAAGGCGGGGATTGGTGATTACACGCTGTGTGGTAAGATACCGGACAGTGACGATGTCTCAAGTCAGTATTATCTCTATCGCCTCCCTTCCTCTCACATTTCTCTTTCTCTATCTACCCCCCCACCCCCTTTCTCTCTCCTTCCCCTTCCACTCCACATCCTCCCCCTTCCCTCACTCCCATTTTCTTACTCTCTTTCAGTCTCATTCTCTCGGTCCCTGTCTCTGTCTGTCTGTCTGTCTGTCTGTCTGTCTGTCTCTCTCTCTCTCTCTCTCTGTCTTTCTGTGTAGGACTCTATCCTCCCCCCTCTCTCTCTCTTCCCTTCCTCCCCCTCTCTCAGCCTTTCCCATCTCTGTATCGCTACCGACTTCATTTGCCTTTCCACCCTCCCCCTATCCTGGTCCATTAGCTGATGTTATCATTCTCACCACACCCATCTCTTTCTTGAACATGTTGAACGTACATACATTACTCATTTAATTCGTTTATCTGCTCAATCCGCTATTCCTCACCCTCTGTACTTTTCTCTCTCGCGGTATCAAGTGTCTCTTTATTTTATTGATTTGTTCTGTCTCCCTGTCACCCACTTTCTCCTCCATATGTCCTGGCCTCTTCATCTCACACTTCACCGTTGCTAGTTTGCTTGGATGAGGAGATGCTGGACGGCGCAGAAAAAGACGCATCTGATACAACAATAGATTCTAGAGATGAAGCGACGTGCCGTCCGGTCGGCATGAGTACTGAAAGCCCACACAAACAAACAACCTAGCTCAAAGCAAGAAGGGGATATGAAGAAGGGGTGAACGTGTGTGTGTGTGTGTGTGTGTGTGTGTGTGTGTGCGTGTGTGGGTGTGTGTGTGTGTTTGTGTGCGTGTGTGTGTGTGTTTGTGCGTTTGCGTGTTCGTGCGTGGGTGTATGCATGTTTTCGTGTGTTTGTATGGACGTGTATGATGTGCATGCATACATGTATTGTTTGTATGTGTGTATTTATGTGTGTATGTCTACGTGTGTGTGTATTCATGTATGTATGCGTGTGTCTGAGCTTGTGGATGTGTGTGTTTGTCTGTCACATCCCGTATCTCTATTTGTCAGATATTATCTACCGAACATAAGAAAGTAAGGCTAATAAATGCACACAAAATGGGGGAGAACTGTGGTGGTCTCTCGATCTCTACAAAGTCCCATCTGCGCCCTGGTTCTGCGCCCGCTTCGCCCCTTTAAGACGCGGGTGGAGGTGGCAGATAACAGGCGGTCAATTACGCTACATTACGATCTACGGTAGAAAGCAATGTGTCTCTATCTGGTTACTACGCGTAGTGGCCAGGCAGCACGCAGTCAGTCGCGCTCACATACATTATACACAGACGGGACTGAGTGTGCGGCCTTGTTATTGTGATGCATGGGTAGATGGAGAGGTTTGGAATAGCCGCTCTTATGGGCAGGTCGGCGTGCATCTTAACGGGACAAAAGCGAAGGAAATTGGTTTGGGGACTGGGATTTACGTGGATACACTGACAATTACTGACATGGCTGGGGCCGCGGAATGTATCAAGTGAGAGACATGGAGCTGAGAGGGGGGGGGGGGGGTGAAGAGAACAGAAAGGGAGAGAAGAAAACGAGGGTTGGATTGAGAGAGGTTACGGGCATTCTTCATAATTTTAGCGGCGGAGACCGTTCAAGCATCTGTACGGAAAAATTGCATTATTGAAGAGCAACTATCTAGTCCTCAAGATGGGGGATGGGGTAGGGGTGAGGTGGTGGGTACAAAGAGGGAGAAAACGAGGATTAGGTTGAGGGTGGGTGGTTACGGGTATTATTTAGAACTCTCTCTCTCTCTCTATTATAAGGGACCGTTTTGAGATCGTTATGTCAAATATTATACTATTGAAGACAAACTATCTTGTCATTATCTACTCTTAGTGTATACGAGGCAAGCTATTCAGAGTATTGACTGTTCCTCTGTCAGATTTTATACTGCCCTTTTCGAATGGTGTGTATTACTTGTGCAAAAATATCTCAACTGCGCATAAAGAGTTTAGCCCTTCTCTGCCACACTCCATATTGCCCTATTGGAATGGTGTGTGTTGCCCGTTCAAAAATGCCTCAATGGCGCACAAAGAGTTAACCCCTTCTCTGGCAGACTCCACATTGCTCTATTGGAATGGTGTGTGTTGCCAGTTCAAAAAATGCCTCAATGGCGCATGAAGAGTTAACCCCTTCTCTGGCAGACTCCACATTGCTCTATTGGAATGGTGTGTGTTGCCAGTTCAAAAATGCCTCAATAGCGCACAAAGGGCTGAAATAATGTGTCAGGACAAATTCCTTCATGGCGGCTACATGACGTAAGAGATGCGCTATATAAAGCTGATGACTGATGGCGTCAGAGCCATTCGCCGGGTTCTCATCTCACACTCTGTATGCTTCGACCTATGGCAGGAACACGGGTCAACCTGCTTCATCATTGCAAGATGTCATTCCAGGAATCTAAACACGCCTTACATGGAGGTCTGCTATTGTACGATTACAGAAAAAAAATCTATATTTCAACATGATGAATACAAAAAACCCTCACATAATTCCTAGGACATTAGACTTCTGTGTTTCCACGAAATTTATCATCAAAGGATGATTCTTATCTACACTAAATTACCTACTTGTTTATCCACTCCCAAATGACAAACATTTGCACTATTCTAGTCAAAGTTTGTATGCTGACAGTGATGGGGTATAATTATAAATGTTACATTAACTCTCTCATTACCATTGGCATGACGATGTGTAATAAGTAAGTAATGAACGCGTTAAACTATGCAAAGTCCAAAGAGAATCATACATATTTGGTAGGATGTGAATCTTGTAAAGGCAGTGCATTTCGGGAAGGATCACGTGACAACGCAAAAGGCCCTCCTGCTGTAAGATAGTTGAGATAGTTTAGATTATATTCCACATACTAAGAATGTTGCTATATGATTGGTCAAGAGTTGATCACGTGATGAAGCGTAGTTTTTCCCATCTGATCACCTGAGCAGAAAAGTTCGTTACACTGTAGGTGATAGTACTTTTTGGTTTCGCTGATCTCTTCACTCCTCACAGTCCAAACGCGTGATAAATATTTTGAGTACGCGCGAAATAAAAGTGCGTAGCTCGGACTATCGGCGCAGACGTCACCGCGGTGCGCGCGCGGAAATTAAAATTTTTGGTTATAGCGCGCTGCGCCGCGCGCGTACGTACAAAGCAATGCAGGCCTTCCATTTCCCCCACACAGTACTTCACCAAAGCAAGTGTGCAATTTTCTACCACCTCGTACCAAAATTGACCTAGAATTTCACTTGCCTGTAATTTATTACAATTAAAGAGTATTCTCGGAGGACCTATGTTCTCACCGATACCGCACAGGTAAGAGAATTTCGATTACTTCTTGCTTTTCCGTCAAAATCTTAACAATTTGCATCACCATGTCATAGTGTTCGTTGGAATTTGTAGAGTCTATATAACGTTCACAAAGTCAATTTGCTTCCGGGTTTCGGAGCGTCGCGTGAATATGTAGCCGCACCGACACGAATGCTTTTGTACGTTAAATTGTCATTTATTTTATAGATTGTTGGTATCAGATGTGGAATATAAAGCAAATAATCAACTCTTGGTTTCAGGCAATGAGACGAACTATCACTTCCTCGGCGATCTGAATGTATACGCTATCTTTCCTTAGCTAAAAGTTTCGGAAAGATAGCTACATCCAGATCGCCTCGGAAGTGATATTTCGTCCCATTACCTTCACCGACGTTGATTATTTGCTTATTATCACCGCTGTGACTAGCAGCTGCTCTTAACAATGCGACGCATGCGCGATTGTGTCAAGTCCACCAGGATTTTTAAAGAAGATCTGCAGATTTCACGTCACAGTCTCAGTCGTGTCCATCTCAAATTATTCATTACAAAAGGTTTCCTGACGAGAGCGACGGCGACTGCTTGCCAACGAGTGTTTTCACGATGGCATCTAATTGGGTGATTGGGCTAGATATGGAGACGTTATCCGCTGATCAGCGATGGCCAAAACGACTGGAGTTAGTCTAAGCAAGGCGTCGGATTCCCTGAATACGCCCGCCCCGTGGGATGTTTGATGGGTATTTAAAGCAATTCACGATTCGTTGGTGGGAAACTGGCGGCGAAATATGTGTTCATAATTGCTATTAGGTTTCCTATCTCTTGCTCTAACGTTTGCTGCCTTTAGTTGCTTGCTCCCCCTTTGATGATTCAGTAATAGCTTTCCATTTTCAGACTCATTTCACACACAGACCCCTACACCCACACACATAGACACACATGAGACACACATACATACACGACATACACACGCATACACAGACACAGACACACACACAGACACACATGTAGACACACATACAAACACGACATACGCACAATGCAAACACATACAGACACACATACATACACGCATATACACACCCAACACATAATATATTCACACACAATACACACGCACACATACACAACACCCACATACACACACAACACACACGTGCATACACATAGACAGGTGCACTAATACATACATACACACGTACACACAATGCTCACATCAATTCAACGCAAACATATATATATATTTATACATACACTCATTATTTCTTAACGAACTTGGAATATATTTTATTCAATCATTGATTGATTGATTGATTGTAATCCAGGTTCTCACGTACAACCAAGTTACAAGTAGGTCACCGGGTACTTTTAATTGTAAAGTGGATGTACATAAATATGTAATATCACCAAAACAATCGTATGGATATTCCCACACTTCGCCGTGTAAGCTTTGACCTAATCTCTACTAATGTTGACACAGGACAAAATAATCATACTAAGCAAAGAAAACGCCAACCTCAAATGTTATTTGGCTAAAAACACTGAGTAAATACACAACCGGCTGTCCGTCTTCGTGTGACGCACGCCAACCCATTAAAGAATCTAAAAGCAAGATAAGCCGTGTAGCCAGCTGTTCGCTAGGCCGATGGATAACGGGACAACAGATCTAGCGGAAGCCTCGGAATCACGCACCAGCACGAATGAAAGCAGTAACCAATACATTATGCTATGCATGCGGAAGTTTTCATGTTTCCCGTAAAATCTTAATCGAAATTTCTACCATCACTTATTATTGGTCGTAAATGATAACTTGTTCAATGCACACTCACGTGCATCTTGATTAAGATCTTACTCGGAATGTTAATTACCTCTTACTATAATCGTTCGTAAGTTGTATTCAGTATGTTCGATCTTCATAATCCAGTAGTAACATCAAATTTGAGATCGAATATCGATAGCTCACTTGGGCAACATGATCGTATTAAATATCGTTTATTGTGTCATGCATACAAGAAGATCGATACATATCAACAATGGATATGATAGGCAAGCCAGCTCGGTGTACTCATGTCATGATCTGCATTATGCTTATTCCAATGTCCAACGCTATATATAAATATATTGTCGTTGCTAACTTTCATTAAAGCACTCACATTGGAGATGGAAAGGGAGAAGGGGAGGTCGAGAGAGATAAAGAGAGAGAGATAGAAGGAGGGAGAGAGAGAAAGAGAGAGAAAGAGAGAGAGAGAGAGAGAGAGAGAGAGAGAGAGAGAGAGGAAAGGGGACAGACAGGCAAACGGAGTAATGATTTTATTATTTCCAATGTAATAGGGCAGCTAGAAAAGACATGACTTTCCACGATTGTCAGATATTGATATAAAGATATTGCACTAAACTACTTTTTGCCTAAAAAAATAAACATATCAAAATATACTATTGTATGTATTTACAAAATTCTTTATGAATTTAAGGAAGATAAATTTACCTTAACAAAAATGACACATAGCTACAACATCTTACGCTATCCCGCATGCATACGAGTGAGTCTAGCAATATAAGTCTATTACTAGCATTAGTGGCGAGCCCCTACGTCTTGCCTGTAAGTTTGATAACAGGTGTGATACGGTCTGGCCTCGAACGTGTCTAAGACGTTTGCCAGACAGAGAGCGTCTTGCAAGACAGCAAGAAATGAGAAGAAGATGGCAGGTGAGACGGAAGGAAAGTGACTATGTGTGTGTGTATGTGTGTGTGTGTGTGTGTGTGTGTGTGTGTGTGTGTGTGTGTGTGTGTGTGGGTATGTGTTAGGGAGCGAGCGAGAAATATGGGGATGGTGGGTGAGAGAACGTGAGGCGAGGTAGAGGGAGGGAGAGAGGGAGAGATAGATAGAGAGAGAGAGAGAGAGAGAGAGAGAGAGAGAGAGAGAGGAGAACAGGTTCAGAGATGAATAAGTTGAAATGGAAAGAGAAAGAAAGAGAGAGAGAGAGAGAGAGAGAAAGAAAGAAAGAGAAAGAGGAGATGGGACAGAGCATAGACTGGTTTTCATTCTTGACAACCATAACTATTGTGCTACCGAACTGAACACAGAACATTTCGAATACAAAGTTCGTGTTAGATATAGTCGTAACCCTGTTAAAAAATTGATGAACATACTCTAACTGACATCTAGGTGTGCGTGGCGTTGCCATCGTAACGCTTAGTTAGGAAGAGCGTAACGACAAACAATATTCCGGTCATATAACGTGAACCCGAATAATGTATAGCAGAACTGCAAACATCGATTCATTTTCTAATTGTATGTACCAAGACAGGTTTTACATGGTTTACGGGATTGCCTCAATCCTGGCAAATGGGGAGGTAGTGGACAAGATGGACATTTTCTTCACCGTGTTCATGGTGTTTATTACTACTGCTTTGTAAAAGAACATAAACCGATCTTAACATCGTGATCTCATCATTGATATTTCCTTTGAAACATTGAGCAAGTGTTCAATTGAATAAATGCTAGGTCCGATTTATTGTTGCAATACTGTATATTTCATACAGAATCACCATAATCATTACAATACAAGTCATAGTGTTCACATCCTTATTTGAAGGAGCTGCGACCACTGTAAACGATAGCTCTCGCTTAAAGTGATCGGACAGACAAGCAGCCAGCAACTCCATCCTGAATACCACAAAAATAAATATATGCTTGCTCCGATCACCCTTGCTTACGTATCAGTGATTGAATTAGCACAAAATAGCGACGCTCGTTGCCATGGTTATGCCTTATTCGATGCGTAATTCAATTATGTAGAGAAATACACGGCGACAGTGGTTTGTGTGCCATTTGGAGCTGAATATGTGAATAGTCATGATCTGACAGAAATGTTTGTAATGGTTTGGGTGTTGGTATTGACATAATGATAGCAGAGGTCATGCAATGTGAATCACATTCTGTAATTTGGCAAGAGCTTGCTGCGGGTTTGATGTTTGAATAGGACTGGTTGAGGCCTAGGGCGGCGCCACTCTCCTTTAGCTGATGATGAAAGAGCTCCTTTATGAATAAAAGCGAGCCACTTGACTTCTGGAGTTGCCTCTTCCCTTTCTCTCTCTCTCTCTCTCTCTCTCTCTCTCTCTCTGATTATATCACCCCCTCTCCCTCTCTCGTTCCATCTCAACCTATTCATCTCTGACCCTGTCCTCATCTTTCACCCTTACCTTTCTCACCCTTCCTCCACCCCTCCCCCTTCTCTCCTTCCCTCTCTCCCTCCCTTCACTCGCTCTTTCCCGCCATCCCCATCTTTCTCGCTCCCTAGTACACACAGAAATACACACACACACACACACACACACACACACACACATATATGTATATATATACAAACACACACAGTCATTTTCCTTCCGTCTTATCTGCTATCATTCTCTCCAGTATAATACATACATACCTACATACATACACACACACATTCACACATACATACATACACAGACATGTATGCATTCGATCTGCTTGACATCCTTACTATCACCAACACCTCTGTCTTCACCACAACCATCAACATCATCACCTCTCTATCCTTCTGCAACCATGACAACCGATATTGATAGCACCATCACACTGAGCATCATTAGTGTTACTCTCCTGATTGTGAGAAGTATTACTGACCACGCATTAACCCTTTCATCACCATTGGCATGAAAAGGTGTACAAAGTCAGTGGGATTTTCAAATACTGGAATCGTGAGGGGTAACACATTGATGCGCGTACTTCAGTGACTGTAACGAGCCTGATTACCATCGTGATAAAACGGCATTTCAAGGAATGCAAGCACTGTCGAGTCAAGTACCTTATCTGGAGACCAAAAGAAGAAAGCCATTATGATAACAATGTTCATAAGAGTCGTTAAAAGACGTTATTAAGATATAAAATCAAATATCTCCTTTGGACAAGAACTAGACTAATGAGAACCCATTTCGTTTCAAATCGTTAATCTGTGTTAATTTGTGTTGATAGAGCAGGTCACAACACTGATCGAGGAAAATGCGGCTAGTTAAGAAGAGAAATAACATACCGGAACTAAGTGTGTATGTGTGATGGGAATTGGGTAGGAGGGGAGAACCCCCTCCCCCACCTCTTCTTGGGAAGTACTAGTACTATCAATTCAAGTCAACACGGGTTGGAATGATGTCATCCGTCACCATGGCTACCGTTCTAATTTGCTACGTAACCATGGTAACCATCACAACATCCACGACTGGTACTATGTTCACATCTTAAGAAGATAACCACCCTCCATCAACCTATGAGATAAATGCACTTCTATATTAAGGGCTCGTTATCCTATTACACTAAACAACTCAGATAAATCCACAATAGTGCATCGACTAACCTCGGAGAGAGGGAGAAGAAGGAGATGACGATGTCTTGGATGTGCCTGGGGTTGTAATTGAGACTGACTCGAGTCATCTGTTAACCACGTCATACCTACACACCTACGGGGATGCATACTGATGTGCCTCGGCCCCTCTCCTTCCCTTACCTCCCCATCTCCTTCCCCAATGCTTTCCGATAAATTGTCTCCTCTTCTTCTCATCCCCTCCAATCTCCTTCCCCTTCCGTGCCCCTCTCCTTCTTCCAACCTCTCTCTCTTTCTCCCTTCCTCCCTCTCCTTCCCCTCTTTCCCATTCTATTTCAACTCTTCTTCATTTGTCTTTCCTCTTTCATTTCATCACATTCCCCTTTCATTCCTCTACCACTCCCTCTCCCCGTGCTTTCACTGTCTCTCCCCCCTCTCTCTTCTCTCTCTCTCTCTCTCTCTCTCTCTCTCTCTCTCTCTCTCTCTCTCTTTCTCTCTCCCCCGTCATTTCCTTCCCCTCTCCCTCTTCTTGCCCTCTTTCTTTCCCACTCTTTCCTCTACCCTTCCTTTCCCTGAGTATATCGTACATGGACAATCGAGATACCTATGTTTCCCTCCAAGTATTTGTTTAGAACACGTGACGTCACTGTCACTGCAATCAATTTTCTCCGGAGCTCGCCACATCTGCATCCACTTTGCAGGGCTAACAGCGCGCTTCTTGAGCGATGTTTAGACGCGGTGGAGCGGATTGGAAGTCTGAGCGGAGGAGAGCGTGACATCGGCCGGCCTCGCCTTGGCCATTAACGGCGAGGTCCAGGGCAGCGGGCCGAATGCTAACGGCCTAATTTACACGCGCCCTGTCCTCATTATTATGATATAGAGTGTACACGGCCACACAGCTATACAGCTTAAATGAATACAGAATACATTATGCCGACGTCGTTCTTGTAATAACACCATTACAGAGTGATTAGTTTTCTTCATGGCCCAGTGTGTCTGTATGGCACCTAGGACTAGATGAAACCACAGCTTTTCAGAACATTTATCTGAGTTTGTTTCAGCATGAATGTCCTCAGAAAATAACGTATTGAAGTTGTATCTGCTGTGCTCTGTGGCCGGTTTTTGTTAAGACCTTTAGCTGTCAGTTCGAGATAGTGTTAGGAAAGCCTCCCCCCTATCCCTTGGTCATGTTTATTTGTTTAGCCTACTTAAAAGAGAAGGAGATGAAGAGGGGTAGAGGGAGAGGGAGAGAGAGGGGGGGGGATAGGGAGAGCGCAATTGGAGACGGGGTGGCAATTACAATTTGAAGTGTAGTTTGCCGTGGGCATTGTGGGCATCGAGTATTAGTATGTGCAGGGCGACGTGACGTGGACGGACGTGAAGGACGCTTAGTGGAGCAATCCGTCTTCTCTACTGGTCGAGGTCTCACAAGACACTTGGATTACACGCTGGCGTCCACACCATTCCTTTTATACCAGCATAAGATATCAGATGTGTTCCTTCATTTCGAGTTTGCCGATGGAGATTACTTTGCGAAAAGAGAATTGATGCTGAAGCAGGAAAGAGTGGGGATTGATAATGACACATTGTCATTATTTTTTTTTAAAACTTCGATATATTTCCATTTCTTGTCCGGAGATAACAATAAAGCACGCGTCTTGCAGCCATGGCGGCACTGTCTTCACAGAAGCAAGCATCAGCTAACATTATCGCTGTTAGGTCAGTGAGAAGCCTCCGCTTAGAGCAAATTGTCTCGCTGGCATGGCAACCTTTATCCGTGTGATCATTGTATTCCTTGATGTATAAACCCAGACATGCCAGACGCTACGTTTTACTCGCCATACTGATGTCCCATGAGATTAAGATGACAATGATGTTAGTTTCCTCATCACTATTTCTTCACGAAGGAAAGATAGGTGTGGCGAGATGGTTCGTTGAAATAGCCATACGTTACTGGCATTGTCTGATGCCTGCGTAAAACCCTAATACCCCCTACCCCCTTCTGTACTGAACGAAAATTCCATATTGCTAGAGCACATGTGCCTCTGTGGCGCATAAAGGTTTAACGGCATCCTCGTCCAATGAAATGAAAAAGCAGAATATCAATTTCTCTGATAATTTGTTTTCGTCTTGTTGCAGGTATCACGGGCATCATGATTAAATTAACGGATAGGTTGTGGATAATACGAACCAGCAACAAGCCAAGGTCTCTGGAATTAGTTGCGGGTAGTCTGGTTGCGGAGCGTGTAGAGGGCGTATGAGAGAGGTTTAGATTCCAACAAGAACCATGTTTGTGACTCTGACTCTGACTGTGATCGTGAATGTGATGGCAGCTGCTCTTAACACGACGATGCCTACGCGATTGCGTCACATATACCAGGATGTTATAATAGGACATGAAGATTCAAAATGACTGTCACGATCACAGTCACAGTCGTGACAATCTCTCAACCCCAGAAAGTTCTCGGTCATTAATACCATCGTCTCATCCGTTGATGGTGTGCATGGTTGTGTTATACTCCCTCTTATGTCTACTTGAGCTTTTGCAATTTGGGCGAAAAAATACAAAAGATGGAATGAAAATAAAACTTTAATCATGCGGTGTCCATACCTTGACCTTTGGCGGGCTTTTCAGGTCCTTGCAGTCCTGTGTTTGGGGGGAACCTTGAGTCTAGGCTGAGCTTGTAGACAGAGAGGTACGGGGCACCGCCGCAAATCTGAGTTTTGTTGCCCGAGCAGGCCAGATTACATAACGACTTGTTGCTCGCCCTCTCTCGCTCTAACGTCGACCCGCAGTAACACTCGCTGTAGTACTGCAGACCCGCGTACAGGAAATTTCTGAAAAGAAAAATGATTGAAAGGTTTAAAATCAGAAATGAGACGAGTCAAATGGTTTAAGTACACAGGTTTGTCCTGTCAAGCGTATTGCAAACAAAATTGACAAAATATCACCGAAGGGAAGGGAATCGTATCTCCAACAATCTCATTCCCATATTTGTATCGACTGATCATGCCGATAGCAATTCTGTCTGATTAAACGACAAACGAATAGAAACAAATGCAAATTCATGCAGTCAGTGCATGGGTAACAATTGCGATGCAAATCTGATGAATTTGAATTTTTCGTATGAACTGTCAAAGTAGTAGAATCAACAAAAGGAAGTCATTATTTGTTTTATTCTTCTAGATCCCGTATTTGCACATTGCACTCTCTTATGATTTCCCGGGAACCAATGTCATCTTTTAGCAGACGGCTCCCAGGATCATTATTCTCTTATACTATTAGTAACCATGCCAACATGAACTAAAACAATTGTGTCTTCAAAATCAACATTTCTTTATTGGTAATTCAAGAAACATGCTTTGGTGTCCTTTAACATGATTAACATTACATTAAACACTGGGCCCATAACATAAAGGTTTGCGATCAATTGAAAATTTGTAAGACGAATTCTCACTGGTTACTGGTCAGTCGTTTGAAAAAAAGGCGCATGCAATGATGTTGATTGGCCATTGCCATTTTTAGATTGATCGCAAACCTTTATGTTTCGGGGCCCAGGTTGTTTTTTCCCCGATTCCTGAGTTCGACATCACTTCGAAGCAAAAGACGGCGGTATTATATCAATCCTTGTTTGACACGCAAGTTTACACACTCAAGTAGGAAAGCTTTAAATCACCTTAAAAACACCTGTCATGCGTGGTTATTGATCCCGAACCAAGATAGCACCATCTCTCGTAAACACACTTCCCATCTTATTTGCAGATGGAACATTAAGTAAACGAAGAGTCCCACGTAACGATAGTGTGCTCTTGAATTTGATTGACAGCGGAATGAATTGTGCTTGTTGAGGAGATAGATGGGTGAAGACGGGAAAGGAAGTATGTGAAGAAATGAACATGATGAAGAGAACGGTAGATGAATTAGGTACTCTGGGTGTCAAATGAACATACAGTCGATGATAATGGTTATGACAGCAGATGTAAGAACAAAGTGCGTGGGTTAAAAGTACAGAAAATTGCGGTATACAGCAAGAAGAAGGGTCATGGAAGGAAAGCGTTTCAATCATGTACAGTCTGGACACACTTGCTATGCTAATACTAGGGATATACCTGTTGGCATTGGAGTCGAATTTTGGACCAATGGGAATTGAACAATCCTGCCGGCATATTATGTTGACCTGTAGCATTAAATCGTGTTTCATGATTATATTTCTTAAAAGGACATTGAGAAATCAAAGGACAAATACACAAATTCGCTCCTTTAACTGATACCATGAAAAAAGGGTGCGATATATTGTACTTCCATACTCCCCGTCTTCAAAAGGAGAACAACTTTTCGACCTTTTAAATTCCTTTAAAAGGAAAAAAAATCTGACAGGCCGCAGATATTAGTACATTAGATTGCATCTTCAGATATTCAGATTCATGTTGCGTCCATAAAGAATGATTCAAAGTCACTTGACTGTTACGAAATTTCGAGGTGACTAGGCAATAACAAAAAAGAACAATTTAAGACCCGTGTGAGCATGCCCCTAACACAGTAGTCATAGCTTAATCAATGTCACGTGATTTGTGAGTGTGAATACAATTAGGTATGTACCTAATTTTCTTTGGAAATTTCCCGCGCACGCCTTGCCCCAACCTGACGAACGACCAGGCATCACTAACACGTAACACCTATGGTCACATGATGGTTACACGCTGGGTTTCACTCAATCGCGCAATAGCAAAGTCATGATTATATTAATAAGGCGAAGTGAAATTCAAAACATCTATTGCCGTGGCTGTGCCCGCTCTATAACTATAAAGGACAGCGCACACTGAACCCGTCGACCACGACTTGATGAAATACAAATAAGAGCTTCTCGATACTTTGCCCACGCTGTCCCGCTCCTGTTTCAAACGCAATTCTCAAATTAACGTTGATTATATCAAATTCTTGCAGGTGTTATGCAGCAGAAACGGCCAAACTGCATCTCTTAATACAACCAGTGTAATATTGAGGTTGCACCTGGGTCGGTCGATGTGCAATGGGCTTCAGTGAGGTGAGCTCTTTACCTGAGTGTCTCCTTGAAAACGTGAATTCTTCGCATTTTGAGCATTTGGCATGCGGGGCGACCGAGCAAAGGGAAACTCGATACCATATTCAATTTCCACGGCCGATTGCACCTAAATTATTCATCGAATGGCTTCGAATTCAAGCTCGAAGAAAAGAAACGGGTTTGGAGTAGGGTGAGGTGTTTAAGTATGCATGGCTTCCTACAAGGACCTCGTCACCGCGAGATGTTTTATTCATTTTTTTACGAGTCTCAAGACATGTAGTTGAGGTGCGTAGACACCGTCTTGAGAACATGGGCACGAAGAGAGCTATGTAATCATTGGTGAAGGTATCTCATTAACGCGGCAAGCGCCTAACAGGTCGCTGAAAATAACAAGTTATAAAATTGACATTTCCAAAAGGTCAGACAGTGAAAGAAATGCAGGCGTGCCGTAATGTTGATGGTGCGAACTCGGGAAGTCAACGTGACAGCTTATATATGTGATGAAGCCACGCATGCAAACTAACTGAGTTCCTCTACCATGTCTACAGTATCTGCACTGTCTCGTGTTACTTCTTAGTACTTCTCAGCCATGTTAGCTAGAATGTTGATTACGTAGGCCCCAGCACATTCATGAACACACGAGAAGACGAACATTGATATCAATAAAAAAAATGTGTAGAATAACGAGGCAAAGGCATCATCTCAACCGAGACCCGAACACGTAGTGCCCATGGTAATAATATAAAATAGGACAGAATTTTGCCAACCTATTCGCATTTTAATAGCACATGAACATGATGAAGGTATGCGTATGTGTATGTGTGTGCGTGCGTGTGTCTCTATGTCTCTATGTACTGTATGTGTGTTTGTGTGTGTGTGTGTGTGTGCGCGTGTGTGTGTGTGTGTGTGTTGGGGGGGGGCATTGAAACATATTCGAGTAAAGATGACGCTGTGACGAGGCCGCAGGGACGCAAACATAACTCGAGTCATAGAGATGCATTTCAATGCGCGCCACATTCAAAGTGACATTCTGCGACACTAGGCAAGCGTGGAGAACTACGTCACGAAATCCCGTCGGGGTTTTGGCGGTTTATATAGCGCGGCAATTGGGTCTGCGATGAGATGCGCTGGTCGTCTGTTCCTAAATTGGGCACGAGGGGTTGCAATCCAGCCCTGCTTCAGATCGGGTTTCCCGCTCGGTTTGTCTCAAGTGACGAAGCTGTCCGTCTTGATTTCAACCGATTGGCCTCAGTGGAATATGATTTGAAATCGCATTCAGTTTGGCATCACAGGCTATGACTGACATAATTGACATAAGAAATGTTTGGATATGTGGAAGGCAATGCATATGACAGAATATGTTACCAGAATAAGGACAGCATAGGGAGCAATGCATAACAATGACAAGGGCAAGGGAGAGAGAAAGAGAGAGAGAGAGAGAGAGAGAGAGAGAGAGAGAGAGAGCGAGGGGGAGGGAGAGGGGTGGGGGTGGGGGAGAGAGAGAGAGAGACAGGGAAAGAAAGGGAAAGTGGGAGATAAAGTATTTGAGAGACCTTGTGGGGTGTGTGTGAGGAATAAAGAAGGATGCTTATTATATTATCCATGTTACGAGACATGACCACTCCATGCTCAACATGATGACTGTTGATTGCAAGCTGATCGGCACCACGCCCACGAACCCTATACGACTGGAAAGCCCTCATCAGCAGAAGACTGACTAGACGTGCAGTATCTTGCCACAATCCCCAATAACCATGGTAACCGCAGTGAACGGTGGGGTGCATCGGTCCACGGACCTCCACACTACACTGCCTGGATTGGGCCTTGGTGTATCGGAGTTGATTGTCGGTAGCGCCTACACAGTAACAGCCAACGAGATCTCAATATTACAGCTGTTAACCCTTCCAGTGCCAGATGAAATGCTACTTTATGGGATCTGCGCACATTAGTAGAGACAAAATACACACATGACACATGAAGAGCTAATAGTCATTAATATTGAATAGTTGTGATATAATATTCAATATAGCCTTGTGCCTACCGGGTGCAAACCTCTAACTTAATCTTGTTATACAGTAAACTCCTCAAACTCTTGAGGAAAACCCGATTGAGTATGTTGTGTGTTTGAACGCCGATTTGCTCTCCGACTACCTGGCCATGGCATGAGTAATTAACCTCTTTACATGCTGTATGTGGATTATCTCAACATAGATGCACATCTTATATAGAGCAGCATTTTGGCTGGCACACGCAGGTCCGTATTCTGTACAGAAGTTGAACGCAAACAGTACACTAAACTTGGACTTAAGTTATGGGACGCAAAAACACAACCGACATTACGAGTGATTCAATATAAATGATTTTGTCCTCGGAATCACTATGGTATATCGAGTCTCTCCACAAAAAAATTATTACAATGAATAACTGAAATCATCCAATGTTGTGATTCTGTGATGAAAAACAATGATTTTGCGACAGCATCAGATGATTCATTTTGCGCACAATAAAGCTAGTCTATGTTAGGGGTTACGCCATTTCCTGACCCACTTCATCTGACACACTCTTTCTGACACACCTTTTTTGCCATTCACTCTGTACACGGGGCAGTTTTCATGAGACGGCCTCTGTTATTGGCTACTGTGCTAATGAGGTACGAGGTGTAGAATTGGAAGCGCACGCACGCAGTACATCGTTGACGTCCCTGGATGATGGCAGTACGGCAGTCGGTGAGTGAAATGGCAAACAAATTGACGACATACGTACAAAATTCACCCGCAGGAATCGTCAAATGTAGTACAAAGTATAGAATGATGCAATGTTAAAAGCTGGAAACGAAGAAGAAGAATATATCCACAAATGGTGTAGAAATTATTGAGTTACGCCATTTCCTGACCCACTTCGTCAATTTGTTTGCCATTTCGCTCACCGACTGGCCATCATCCTCAACCCTGCACCCATCTCATACACACGTGCAGTGTACTAGTATGCAGCTGAAAAAAAAAATGGGTACTGGAAGCGCACGTAGTAGCAAGGCCTACACGTGGATGAGATTACAAATTGCCGCGCGCCTCCAGCTCACCAGCTCCTGGCCGCCTCTTTGGCCGGCGCGACGTTCGACAAGCCATACCATAGTCTTGAATATTCATTAGCACAGTAGCCAATAACAGAGGCCGTCTCATGAAAACTGCCCCGTATACAGAGTGAATGGCAAAAAAGTGTGTCAGAAAGAGTGTGTCAGATGAAGTGGGTCAGGAAATGGCGTAACCCCTATGTTAGGTACGAGGTCTATTAAAGTTACTGGCCGAAGTGTTAAAGTGTCGCATAACTAACTACCGTCTACAGCAAAATCACGGTAGCTTACAGCGACGGTGCCTTTAACATGGGACGCTTATTAGCGCAGTGAACATAGTGAACGCCATGTAAATCCTTGATGCATGCATGCGGTCTCTGAGAGTGACGGCACGGTAGACCGACACGACAGACCCAGGGCTTTATTTTGATGAGGCTTATTCATGGTTAATGACGATCTGTTACTTCTCTGCTTCTCCTCGGCTTGAGAATGACATCAGCAGCTCACCACCAAACCACGCTCACCATGCTCACGGCCCAGAAATGGGGCTGCGGTGCAATCCCCCCTGGGAATACTATAAGCCTAATTTGGCTTCTTTCTTAACCCTTTTGGTGTAAAGGCATGGAGAGCCCATTGCTTTATAACGCAGGGAATGAGCCCATGTCAATGAGAGGGGTTAAACACTCCAATCATCACCACACAATCTATCATGTATCATCCTGTGCGGAAGAAATGCACGAGCAAGGGGAACGTGTGTGAGAGGTGTGTGGTGCGCGGGGTGTTGAGGGTGGTTGTACAAGAGAGATGTGACAGTGAGAAACACGCCATGAGTGTAATATGTCGGAGTTCACATTAGCAGGATTTGAAACTTACGGGGTAGGAAGGGGGGGGGGGGCATACATTACTAGTGAAGTGACCCACTTATATTGATCATGTTTAATGTATTTACAATACGGATGAAATTAAGGGGAGGAGAGGGAAATTATAAACGTTATTTTGCAGACATTCACATAATATTACAATAAAATGTGAATGTAATCATCAGACAATGTGCAAATGGTATTGATCACATTGTGTATGAATATGAGATCAAGTATAAAGAGCTGATCTAATCTGTCGAAGGGCTAGTTAAACCTTGAGATGCAATAATGAAGCAGGAAGCAATATAAAGGCGCATACGGTATGTATGCATTCATATTGATGGCTGGCAAAGAAGAATATATAATGCAAAAGACGTCAATGTAACAAATTTCTTTTGTCGATCTACGGAAGCACGTGCACGGGGACCTTTAAATTGATTTCATGATTACATTGGTAAAGGAAGACATCGTCGGCAATATTGAAATCGATTTCAAAATAAAAAAATTGTTGTATCAAAAGGTCAGCCGAATAGTTTCTCTTGTATGTTTATCGGCGTATGGAAAATTTGCAATAAAACATGGTACGTTCACACTGAGGCAATTTGTCGATACCGTTTGCCGTAACTCTACATCAGTTTGGCCGTCGGCGGTTCTTTTTCCCTCATATGAATTGGTGGTCCCCCTGACTTTAACAAATTGCTTACACGTAGCTCATTTCTTGCTTTGCCGCGGCGGTAAGTCTCTAGCGTCAAAGTGTACGCGTCAAGCGGCAGCGACAAAATCTTCCGTGTGTGAACGGACCTTTACAGACCAATAACAACATGTGATATAACTTTGTCTTGTTATTCACTGACGCACCTGATGTTGCCGAATACGGGGCTTAAAGGTATGGAAGGCATAGAAAAGGGCGGTGGACTTTGTCATCAAAACCTTTTCAACAACATGATCAAAGGAAGTGGACATTATATGCTAATATTTCTTCTCACACCACTTCATCCTCTTCCACTACTAGTGCTAGTACTATTACCGCTACTACCACTCTTTACTACTGCTTCTAAAGCTATTGGTACTAGTATCACTTTACAATATCAAAATTCATGACTGTTGCAAGTATTAATACATCTAAAATTAATTTCGAATGGCACAATGAATTGCATCATGGCATTACCAAAATATTAAACATGATTTTAACGAAGGGAGGAGTTATATGATAACTTGCATAATGTCTCCATATCTACAGTAGATTTCGTTTAAACTTCCAACGTACTACATAATTGAGAAAGATAACATCCCTCCTATAGGCCAACTGTGTACTGGAACACAAGAGCGTAAAGCTTGATGTTGCTATGGAAACGCGGCGCCATGCAGGAAGCCTAATCTTGATTCCGTTCAACTAAACGCTGATTGATGATAGATGACTATAGGAGAGTATTGACATGAGCACAAAAAGGTCATTAATCTAGACCTGGGTAGAGCCATCATGACTGCGAAGGCCAACACTACACTGTCTTTTAATTACGTGGCTAACATGGTTCGATTTTATTCAAACTAGTATGTACGTTACGGCTCAATCATAACAGCGATAAATTAATAGACAAAACAAAACAAAAGATATATGGGCGAAGAAGAAAGAGGGCGAGTTTAAAAACACAACTTTACCCAGCATGTGCTTCACAAAATTAAATACATATTCAATTGCCTGTATAACACACTTGTAGACCAACAACTGACTGTCTGAATACTACACTCGTTTGGCACCAAGCAGACATACATTTCAGAGAGCTTTTGCGATGATTGAGCAATGACCTTCATGTAAAAAAAAATGATGAAACTTGTTTGTATTTGTTGGACTATACATAGGACTATCCATGACGATGATACATGCACACGCAAAGCCAGGCTGAGAATGGATGTGAATCGATTCTTTCCAATCATCTACCTCTCCGCCATCTCGATAGCGGCTCGACTTAATAGGTGGACGCTCCGTCTTCATCACCACCATGGCAACCCTTCGTCATATCGCCGTCCTCAAGACGCTAATGATTGTAAGGACGCTGAGAGGCTCTTCTGCCATCCAAGGTTTGCATCGAGAGATAAAGGGAGGTCATAGAGCAAAGAGAGAATGAGATCAGCCGTAATCAGTAATGTTTTCAACATCAAAGAATCTGCTTTGAGTCTGTGATAGACTTAAGTTTCATTGTTGTCTTCACTTCACCATCGAGATTCGTCATGACGTCCGTTCATAAGGCAATCATCTAACCAATGATGCTGTGCTTGTACTATTAGAAATCATTTGTTTATGCCGCCTCTTATATCTTAAACATGTTTACTATTTAAGTTTTAAAGATACTACCGTCATAAAAGACTGCACGAATTAATAAAGAATTATTTTGCTCTACCTTCACGCTTTGCAGATAAGCAGGGAAGGAGAAACAGTTCAAAGGAGAAAAGGGTGGCGGCATGCAAGTAAAATAAATAACAGAGAAAGAGAGAGAGAGGGAGGGAGGGAGAGAGGGAGAGAGATAGAAAGAGAGAGAGAGAGAGAGAGAGAGAGAGAGAGAGAGAGAGAGAGAGAGGAAGCGTTTTATTTCGCATCGTGCTGGGAGTGAGGCGACATTTTACATGATCACATCAAATGATTTAGTATCGGCACTTCATGGCACATGTCTCGTTTATATGTTCACCACCAATAAAATGAATGTGAGCACCTGTTTTCATTAATCCAACAGCTTCCTCTGTCCCGTGTTTTTCCCCATATATTGCTTTATTTTCCCTTGTACCTGCACCAAACATCCCATTTTAGTCATTTACGGTACGAAGCCGTTTAAATAAAAAAAAAGTATCTTAACAAAAATCGGCCTACTATAAGACCGGCCACAGCACTTCCAAACAAATGCCATTTCTTCAGTTTGAATGTGAAGCTGTTTTAATAAAAAGTATACTAAAAGTAAATAAAGATCGGCCTTTAATCAGACGGGCAGACATAAATAGCCGATCACAGTGCTGCCAAACATCCCCATACCAATATCCGTTCATACCACCGACCACTCTCCACCACCACCACCACCACCTGCTCCTCGGCGTGTCCTCCTTCATCTTAGCTCATCAGCAGCAGCATCATGTCTGGTCGACTGTCTCGCATAGTTTCATCCCCTCTCCACCATCACGCATGGGTGGGCTCGGCCCGAGGCGACTCTCGCTTGTTTCATGTCCGCATGTGCCTGCCTGTTTGCCTCTCTATAGTTATACCAAGGAAAAGCTAGTCGAGCCTAGTTTCTCATCGGTTATACACTTATAACATTTCATTTGAGTACAGTATGTATGTGTATGACTGTGTGTGTGTGTTTGTCCGTATGCGTAAATGTACGTGTGCATGTGTGTACATGTGTTGTGTCTGGGGATTAGGTGTGAATGTCCGCTTCTGTATATAAATTTATCTACAGTAAAGGGATATTTTTTTGGCACAAGTGAATCATTTGAAATTATGACCACCTTGCACCACCAAAATATGACAGAGTGTTGAATGAATTTCCTCCAAAATAACTTCAGCTAAATTCCTGCTCTGAATGTTCATTGTTATACATTTCTAAACTGAGCCGGTGCATATTTGCCATATCACAGTGGTAACGGTCAGACGAATGTATTACAAACTCGTTTGTCCCGTTACCAAGGTGCTGTGGCAAATTTGTGCAGGGCAAATCAATATATTTCTTTGATATTTTATTATTATTGGTTGGTTTATTCAAGAGACAAAAAAATAATTGGAATTTAAGAGATTTATGCAAATGTTACTGTAAATTTAAAAGAAATGTACCCATCTCTGTAGACAGGCCCATATGTATTCAAATTTTGTATGTAGGTCGGTATGTACAGATGTATGTGTATGTTGTGTTTGTGTAGGTGTCTCTATGTGTCTGTCTTTCTGTCTGTATGTATGTATAATGTCTGTGGAAATATTCATCTGCGTACATAATGTGTGTATAATGTGTCTGCGTAGGTCATGTACGTTGTGTTTAGGTGTTATGTGCGTAGGTAGGTGTGTATGGATGTGTATGCGTGTATGTGTGTGTGTGTGTGTGTGTGTGTGTATGTGTGTGTGTATGTGTGTGTGCGTGTATGTGTGTGTCTGTGTGTGTGGGTGGGCGTGTGTGTGTGTATGTGTGTGTGTATGTGTGGGTGGGTGTATGTGTGTGTGTATGTGTGTGTGTGTGTATGTGTGGGGATGGGCGTGTGTGTGTTTATGTGTTTGCTACCTTTACTATCATTATTATGCAGCTATCTCAGTGTACGAGTAATTATGCAAGACCCCGTCAATAGTTGTAATACTAGTAGTAGAATCTCGGCCCATCATGAAACCAGATCCGCCTCCATCATTTACATGTATTTAGGGCAAGCACGTGAGCTGGGCAGCGCGGCGCCACATGTTAGCATCACACGCGGGCCACTCCAACCCGAGAACCCTGCTCCATAAATAACCAGCTCATGCGCCTCACCGGGCCGACGACCCCGTCAGTCAAAACGCGCCGTACTACCGTCGGATGGTTCGTAAAGGCGTGGACAAGATTGGATCGTAGTATCAGATCGTAGTATTAAAAAAGCACTTTCCCAGACATGATAGGTTCGTCCTACTGTCAGACAGATAAAGATATGCACAGCTTCTTTAGCTCTTTCCCCGCCATACTTTAAGTTATCGGGTCAAATACCTTGAAAGAATACATACCATGCACATGGCGTTCCCGAAAGATTTACTATTCTATAAATGGATCTATCAGTTAACATGGCTAGTATTCCTCTGTATGCTCTTTCTATTTATAATGATTCAAACATGAAAAATGTTTATGTATATTGTTTGAAAATGACTGAATATTTGCACGGAAAGCAGACGAAAATCACCATGGTTACATGGTAAAGACGGAAAATGAAGATGAAGAACTGGCATCAGGGTGTCCGGCTATCTGAAGATGAATGCACAAGATCGTGCAGGTAAGATGGTGCTACCAATAAACCTTCATTCCGGACATGACAACTCATAATGAGAATGAAGACCACGTGGGATAACGTCGCTTTCCCATAATGCACTGTTGATAAAACAGACGGATATACCAATACTGCAGTTCATTGCTCAGAACATACCATATCATATTACATCTAAAGACAATATAAGACCTCCGATGGATGAGATAAATATTCATACCAGTTTAATGTCACGGAATTTCATGGGTTTTTTTTAACATTGTCAATACCATAGGTTCATTAAGTGTATAATAACTCGATAACTTCATGGCTTGGTACTGAGAGGGTTAAAATTGACTGCACCATATGATTTCACGGCTCGGTAGGAGTGCAATCATTGGCGACATGCTCATTTCTGAGCAGCCTTCACGCAGCTGTGCGGAGTGATACCATCTTCATATTGGTTGCAATTGGTAAATTTCACGCGTGATGGCGCATTAAAATAACAGCGGGTACGATTAACCCTTTGTGTGCCCGATAAACTGCTCCAATGGGTTTTGTGTGTTTTGCTTGTGTAAAGATGGACCAGGGAGGCAGAAAGAGTTAAGGACTTTATGTTCAGCTTTGAAACTTCTCCCTGTTTCTAAAGGGTGTCACAAATAGCAGAGAGCCAGAGAGCAGAACAACATCTACTTGAGATAACGCAATATCCTTGGTGCTTCTTATTGTCGGATATAAGCCAAATTTGACAATAAGACAATATTGTTCAAGAGGAAACAGTTTGTCCAAAGTAAAATTCATTTAGTCTGCTGAATCTATTATGTATGATTACCCATACTGATGATGATATCATTATTTGTTTTCGGATCGATGGTGAGTTAACTCTTTCTCTGCCAGACTCTATGTGAATGATGTGTATTGCCAGTGCAAACATGCCTCAATGGCGCATAAAGAGTCAAGCCTCTTTTGAACATATCCTCTTCATTTGACGCCAAACAGCTGACCATTGTACTATACACAGAAACTTGTGCAATCCGAGTCGTCAGAGAGATTTTCTCAGGCATTTGTGCAACGCACTTGTAGTAAACTCGTCCCGTCTCACACTCAGTACGCTATCGGCACATCGCCCACGACTCATCGAGGTTGGTGAGGTTATCTACCCCTTCCACTTGCCCCTTGTCACCCTCACTACGTGGTCGAACGTTGATGGAACAGACCTAAACGTGTATGCATGCCTCTTAGTATTACTATGTGGTCGTCGTAGGAATGGTAAGAGAGTGAAAGAGAGAGAGAAACAGAGACAGAGAGAGAGAGCCAGAGACAGAGAGAGAGAGACAGAGACAGAGAGACAGAGAGGGAGACAGAGAGAGACAGAGAGACAGAGAGAGGCAAAGAGAGAGAGAGGGGGGTAGAGAGAATACATGCAACCAACACCTGACGAATGACAGTGAAATGGAAAGATGAAGGTGGGGAAGAAAGAACGAGAGAGCGAGAGGTAGAAAAGGAGAAAGGGTTGGGATAGAAACAAAGACAGAGAGAGATAGATATAGAGAAAGGGAGATGTAGAACACATGAGAAACAGATGTATAGAGAGAGGGAGAGGGAGAGAGAAGGGGTTGGATGGAAGAGGGAGACTGACAGAGGAGCGTCATGTACGTACACGCGCGACTGACACCTAAGGCTAGCCACACCAACCCACTCTCTGGTCGATCGATAGGCCGCCATTGCCCGGGGCGAGACGACGAGGAGACATCATGCTCTCAGCGGATTAAGACCGTAAAGACAAAGACAACTCAGATAATAGCACGTTGGACCGATCGTGACGAGTTGGAGGAACACGCATGAAACTGTGCATGATGATAACACGCACTTAGCTCCAGAAACTTCGCGTGTCCTAATTCATGTATGCGTATCGGCACACGCATCTGTGCATTCAGAGGATATTAGATCAAGGGATAACCTCTTAATGCATTCGTTACTTGTCATCATTACTTATAGTCGAGTTTGATAGTAATATGATCACAAAAAGTAGTAGTAGTAGTAGTAGTAGTAATAGTAGTAGTAGTAGTAGTAGTAGTAGTAGTAGTAGTAGTAGTAGTAGTAGTCATGTTAGCTAGTAGTAGTAGTAGTAGTAGTAATAGTAGTAGTAGTAGTAGTAGTAGTAGTAGTAGTAGTAGTAGTAGTAGTAGTATAGTAGTAGTAGTAGCAGTAGTAGTAGTGGTAGTAGTAGTAATAGCAGTAGTAGTAATAATAGCAGCAGCAGTAGTAGTAGTATTAGTAGTAGTAGTAGTAGAAGTAGTATTAGTAGTAATAGTAATAGTAGTCATGGTAGTAGTAGTAATAGTAGTAGTAGTAGTAGTAGTAGTAGTATGAGTACTACTATTAATAGTAGTAGTAGTAGTAGTAGTAGTAGTAGTAGTAGTAGTAGTAGTAGTAGTAGTAACAGTAATAGTAAATGTAGTACCTGTAGTGGTAATGGCAGTGTAGCGGCAGCAGCAACGTATTAAAGTTTTGTAGTTCATTTTCATATTGAATTAGCAGAGTTGTTGTGAATTCCCTATAAGACCAACCCGTCTATATAGAGGACAAAGCAGACGTCATATTTTTGCCACGGTTCTGCAGTCATAAGAGCCTATGAATGGAAATATGACGTCACCGTCTTTAAGAAGTCCGTTGACTGCGTTCCTGCGATTCAGCCAGTCGCAGAGTGGTAGAACTGATCGGATTGTGTCGTCTGTGCTAGTCTTAAGAAAACTCATCAGGCGTATAGAAGATAAAATGCGTGATCTTGCGTTATACTGCAGATCGCAGTTCAGTGCAGTCACCTGAAACGGGATCTACGTGTGTAAGCAACACATCATCGCTTGTGTCGACTGAGATTGCATGGGTGGCTATGAACTCAGAATAAACGGTGCTGGCAAAAGAAAAACCTTTTCCCGACAGAAAAAACCAGAATAGAAGAACTGAACAGGTTATACGGGCTTAAGAACCACTCAAGTTTCCTTATAGAACCAATCTGACTAATATGCAGTTTGAAGACCGCCTTTGCTGATGGTTCTTTGAGGAACATTAAAGGTGCACTCCGAAGAACACGCACGACTCTTGGAACATCCTTAGTTGTCATGAACTGTGATTTTCGTCATGGGGAGATCATGGAAAAGATTATGCTCATAAGGCCGGGAGTCTCCCGTTAGGTAATGAGCGCCGAATTATAAAGTCTAAGCCTATATCACAAAGAGGGAGAGGCTATCTACGGTAACTTTGAGATCGATTGCAAAGTTGCAATATATTACAACTCACCAAACTATCACTATCTACTGCAAGTCAAAGCATAAACATGATTTTGCTATCAGTCGTTAAGTTACGATCGATCCATACAAGCTACGATCAATATCCATTGCAAGGTACGATCGATATCAATCGTATGGTTTTTGTGATACGGATTTACAATAATCAATTGTACGGTCGATAGATTAGTCGTGCGATTGACCGATCGATCGTCTGAGCAATCGTAGCTCTTTATGATAGGGCTCTAGATCAGATAAGTAACTTCAATTTCATGTGAAGTAACGTGACGTATGACATAATGTTGAACATGAGTATTATAATATTTGACGAGGCTTGAAGTTCTTACCTCCTGGTACAGTGTCGAAGGCACATTTCTACCGTCATCTTGCGGATGTCCAGCGTGAAGGCTCCTTTGAGAGTGCGCTGCTGGGGATGAATGGAGTCTGGGTAACAGCCTACGTAGGAAGCTGTGTGGGACAAATAGAAAAAGGAACAAAGGGGGAAATCCCTGGTTAGTAATTGGATATGTATTCATTTATTTCTGTATACAAATATATATATAGCACAATCGTGTAACAAAATAAGAATTCAATAAAACGGCTGAATTGCACTGATTCAAATACGCCTCCCGAAAGGTCCCCGAACACAAAATTCTATAAAGAAAAGAAACACGAAATACATTAAAAGTAAACTGTTTAAAGTACTATCAATTTACAAACTCAGATATGTAGAAACAATCTCACATGTCCATCACCCCAAAACCCCGCCCTTCAAACCTCCTCACCCCCCTCTTTTCCCATCTTTATCATGTTTTATGGGTTACCTTCTACAGGATTGATTTTAGTTTAGTCTGAACGGGGAGACATGAGGGAAGAAATGCATGATTACAGACAAGTAGATCATATCAAGCATCGGAACCAGGAGTAATGTCAAATTTGTACATTTTAGTTATTCAACTGTCACATTATGCTTACAGAGCTATTATAGCGTGTTTATAACGTGTCGAATTTGAAACGGTATTGTAGAAGGTAGCACACACGTGGGAATAATAATGATAACAACAACCAAAGAGAGTGTGGCAGAGAGAGAGGGGGGGGGGGGTGGGGAAATTTGAATGAGAGAAAGACAGCGACAGATAATAAGGAGAGTAGGTTTTAGACAATGAAGGAGAGAGGGGTGAGAGGTAGACTGTAAGAGAGAGAGAGAGAGAGAGAGAGAGAGAGAGATTAGGGGAATAAGAGATATAGAGAGTGATAGAGAGAATGAAAGAGAGAGGGGGAACAAAAGAAATATATATGGACACGCTTACGTGTAGTTCGTGCTTCAAACTCGTAGAAGCCTTATACTAATGAGGATACCTGTAAAAATCTGTAACCATTATATAATGTTACGAGCAAGTGCGCTATACGATTGTGGTAAGCTAGCAAATACATGATTCGCATGAGTCATTGTAAATATTAATTGTAAATAGAGTAATCTGTACATGATTAATTGTATAGTCAACATGTAGACTATAACTCTAAATTATAGGTACATTATGTTGTACAGACATTGTATATCAATGAACAACATTGGAGTCCATGGTATACATACATAGTATGCTTGGTGGACTAACATTGCCGTTGGTACCATGTGTATAAGATAAAGTAGTATTCAAAAGTAAATTCAAAGGTACATATCTGTACGATTTATTATACAAGAAATGTAGTACAATATAAACACAACAAAAAAAGTAAGCCCCCCCCCCCCCCCTAAGCTAAATAGCATAACTTTTTATCGAAGGGGTTTTGGGAAAATAATTTTGCAGGATTGTTCCTTAACTTATCGACTAACTTATGTGTGGAATTCACATTAATCCACTGAGTCATGCATGATTGAGCACACGTTTAAAGCAAAATTGTCACTTTTCAAAAGTCACAAGGGTAATTGTTCATGCCGTTTTAACAATACATTTTGGCATTTCTTGTGTGATTTTTAAAGTGTAGTCACTTAACCATGACACGAAAATAACTTCTTATGTTTACATAACAGGCCATGTTATATTTTTGTCAAAATATGCAGAATTTTATTGATTTTTTCACCAAAATAAAGGGTTTTTAAAAGTTTCAAACCCAGGAGGGATGAGTATTTGATAAACGGTGCTCAGTCAACCAGAACAATGGGTTAAGTGTCTGGATAGGTGTTAGTGCATCGAGAGATGGATGATAAACATTGACAGGACATAAATTATGCACCAGAAATGGAATTCATCAAAAATTGATATAAAAGAATCCCTAAAATTACCCTTGTGACTTTTGACAAATGACATTTTTCCGTTAAAATTTGCCCACTCATGCATGACTAGTTGGATTAACGTGATTTTCACACATAAGTTAGTAAATAAGGTACGAAACAATGCTGCCAAATTATTTTGCCCAAAACCTATTCTATAAAAAGTGATGCTATTTTGCTTAAGGGGGGGGGGGGGGGGGGGGGCTTACTTTTTGTTGTGTTTATATTGACTGTCACTTAATGTAGCATTGTATGTATATTTATGTTGATATTATGTAATGTTACGGGTACGTACGTTTATGTGTATGTTATATATTTTTTTGTTAATTGATGTTGTATTTATTCTTGTACCAATGGAAAAGGACTTTTCTTTAAAGGCTAATTTATATACTATCTAACCTTGATTTTACCTTTCAATACTACGTAACTCTCTACTGATCATATTTTATTCTGCCAATCCTCTTTCCCATTACCCCCTCCGTAATTGCTTTCTGTTGACTCATTATAGCAATTAGATGGACAGGAAGTCCACAAAAAACAATCGAAAGAACGGAAGGCCTCTCTCTTTCTGTGTCTATCGTTCGTGAAATTTGCTCTTTTTAAAGTAAACCTGTTCTGGCCTTTTTTCTCCATGGCCTCCTTCTGGTTATTTTCCCCATATACAAACAGTCTCCAGCCTAATTGGTATTGATCGATGAGTATGCATCCATTAAGCTTGCCTTTTGTGCTTTCCCATGCTTCAATATCAACCGACACCTACTATTTATGAATACTTTTGAAATGGGTAGGCAACATGTTTGTCAAAGGCTGGATCATTAAGGCCCTAATGTATATGAAAGTACATGCGATTCGATACGTTATATCAAACGATATAGGAATCTTAAAAGCCAAATTGACCCTTTTTTCCGCTTTGCAAGGTCCAGCGATGAAATAGTTAGATCCAACAAAAGATAGAGGGATTATCTCAAGGTAAATTTAAGGTTTTCTCATATCTTTCTCAGAGGATTATAGGTGTGTGAGAACCAAGTATTCATGTCCACTTCACTGCGTATTTATTATCAAATCTCCTTAGGAAAACAAACATTGATCCATTAGTTATGTCGTTACATCGATTTTCGCAAAATTCCAAGATCTGAAATCCAACGCAGCCAATGGGACAATATGCTTTAGTGGGGATCATCATAGTTAATTGACTAGACACTCTAAAGTTGCCAAACATGTAAGTTGAACAGTGGGGGTGCATGCTATGGGAACCTTACATTCCAAACTGACTAATGGTGTAGTTGTAATCTGTCCAGTACCTACATGCAGCTAGGACATTAATGCGATACGTACGCGTTCTGTGCCAGCCATCGAAGACTCCTTGCCCTAATGGAGAGGCTGGTAGACAACAATAAAGGCTGATAGCAGAGAGAAGCAAGATGGCGGATATTAGTAAGAACCCGCAGAAAGCCTCGTCAGACGCCGCGCACCAGAGAGCACCGGCCCGGGAACTCCCCCGTCTGGCCATGCCTAGCTCTCGGTCGGATCTCAACAGGATACAGCGGCATAGGACGTAGGGTCAACACGACCCACGGAGCAATCGTTGTCACGGTCTCATATGCCAATGAGACATGCGCGGGTAAGCATAGAGCGTGATCGATCCAGTGCGGTATACGTTGAGGATATACTTCATTTGAGGAGAGTCGCACTTGCTTTGAACGTGAATCGGAAGGTGCCGGGGTTAGAAGGAGTAGGAGGGACGTCAGATGTCGAGATTGATTACAGTTCTCTCTCTGTCTAGTCTTTACTAAGACACCCAACAAGTTCCGAGCCCTCTCCGTGGCATTCACAATAAGACACCGAAGCCTCGCAACGTCATGAAGTCTAGCAAAACTTGATCACGGTAATCCATGGTTAACATCAAGCTTGAGTGTTACAGGACATACTCCGCATGTTCTGTACATACCATACGTGTACATAGATCCAATATTGATTCTTCAATAAATACGCCGCTAATGACGATGACATTGGTTTGCTTAAGTCCTCGACGAAGACCCGATTAGTAAAAGCCCCTCCGTTTCGGTAAATTAAATCCGAGCCTCGTACAGCGACGACTGTAAATCAGGGCAGCTTCAATATCGTTGCTGGAGCATCCATCCCCCGCAATTACTGTCAAGTTGTATTTCAGTGCGGGCCATGGAATGATAAACCTTGCTCTTCCCCGAGTATTGCCCAGAAAGCAATCGGATAAACGGAACTCCCCAGCCGTACCGCTGGTGCTGTGTCTAACCACGTCTGACCCAGTAAGCTAACCTGTGAACAACGAGCAGGTAATGCCTGAGCTCTCTATCCGGGCAGAGCTTTCCTGTGATGGGTTGCTTATAATGACCATGCCTCTCTACATATCAGGTTAAGACACTGCATAGTCCGTTATCTAGATTTATGGTATGTTTATGACAAGATGCACGGATAGCCTGGGAACACGTGGTATCGGATATCCTCATTATACAACTACCATGACTACTGTTTCGTATTTATTACCTAAGCTGCTCAGTATGGGTGGATTCTATGCTTATCTACTTGTTCGACTCGTGTCATTCCAACCAGCATTTTTATTGCTAATTATCATATACCATTCATGGGGCTGCACTGGTTTGCAATGTATCTATCCAGTACATGTACTACACAGCTGCATAATGGTCTTGATCATGCGCTTCTCATCCAAGAGTGATACATATAACCGCAATGCCAGTGTACACCCCCCCCCCCCCGCACACACACATACATACACCTATCCCAACCCATATTAATTCCATTTGAAATTATCAAGGGTGCATCTGGACAAGCATTTTAACATTAAATTGGCTGAGGGTAATGTACATGGTCTTTGTGACTTATTGATAGTTCTTTCGTAACCTAGCTAGGGTGACAGAGGACGAACAGTACAAAAACATACAACCAATACTTCTTTATTATCAACAACAAAAAAAACATGCTCGATTGTTTTACACTGATCTTCACGGATGTCTGACGCCATAACACTCGGCATGTTAACACTGTGTATGCCAGAGGATATAATGTTCTATGGGATTTATGTGTATAACCTGTGAAGAGAATAATTCACATGTGAATTAACACAGAGAGCTCACACGGGAGATGGTTTGCCAATGCCGCAGGGCAAATTAATTATCACTTTACTTGGACCGTTCACAAGACTCCTCCCCCTCGGGTGGAGCGGTGAACTTGAAATGCTTGATATTGTCTTGCTCTACATCGGCGGGAAGTTGCGGGGAGCGGGGAGGGGGTGAGGGTGTGTGTGTGTGTGTGTGGGGGGGGGGGGGGTAAGCCATTTCCGTAGTTTAACCCTTAACATGTCACGTGCGTATCATTTCTCCATCAATACACACACGAATCCCATAGAGTAACAATTTATTTGGTAAACTAAGGGTAAAATGCAGCAAGGAAGATGTCGCACACCATTTTTCCTCCATCTTGTACATGCCACCATCAAGCATGATAACACCCATCTCTGCCATAAACATGACAATACTCAATGATAGTGTTCCGATGGTTCCACAGTCACTGACCGAATGCGTTTCAGTTTTCCATTCAAACACGCGAGAAAAGGTGGGGTCAAGTGAATATTTGACATGTACACAAAGTCATTTCCAGTGGAGCACGAACGATTTTGCTAGCAAGTGTTAAAACTACTTTGGCGCATTTGGTATGGTTGATAAGTGCTACTACCCAAGGAAGCCGGGCGCGCTAAATCAGACGCGCTGGACGGACAGTAACGCGCCCAATCAGGCAACGCAGTACAGGCATCGGGAGAGGACCGGTGAGAGAGAGAGAGAGAGAGAGAGAGAGAGAGAGAGAGAGAGAGAGAGAGAGAGAGAGAGAGAGAGAGAGAGATGTGACGATCGAGGCAGTGGATTAGATGATGGGTTTGAAGTGGGATTAATACAGATGATCGTCCCTTCTCGATGATGATTCAGGAGATTGTCGATATAAGGCAAGCAGTTGACCATGTTGAGTGATAAGATTTGTCACAATGTTTGATGTGGACCGTCCTGCGAGTAGCATCCGAAGACAGATGGCATACTGAATGCTCACGGAACTTGAAATCATACGATGTAACCCACTTATAACACGGTACAGCGTACGTCATGTACTATGCATGGCTAATGAAAAATGTTTGAATAAGGAATTTGGAATATTGAGTCTTAAATAAATCTCACGTTGGGAGAGATTTAATACATTTCGGAAACATCTTCAAACTTGATAAACGCAACTAGAGAATAATACAGCACTTGTTTGTTTCTTTGTTAGCGGGATTACAACACAATCCATGGGTACATGCATACTCAACGCACTGGGGACTTCAATATGAAGTAAGGAAACAACGCCGATGATTTGTTGTTCTAGATTATATCCATGACTTGTTAATCCATTGTTGAGTGTGATTGATACAAACAACCAATTAAAATGCATAACTGTTCACGCTGCGGTTGTTTCTCGGCTTCTAATAATTTAAAGGTTAGCTTCTTGAACTTTGAACGGATAAATGAATAAGGCAATCAGATTTGGCCTTCAGCATAGCTCGATTCAATTAGCGTGATTAGTAGGCGCTCTCTGATTGACCTTCACTATGAAAAACTGTGCCACGGTGAATTGGTGCATCCTCCCCCTCCCCAAACACGCAAACGCAAATACACACACACAGACATGGAGACACACGCAAATACAAACACATACATACAGACACGCACGCACATACATTGGCATACACCTCATAAATTACAGAAGCACGCACAACACATACACACACATACACACAACACACACATACACACACAACACACACATACATAAAACACACACTTATACACACATACACAGACACATACACACACACACATACACATACACACAAACAACGCATACACACATACACACATGCGCGCACACATACACGCATCCCTGTCTTACGTTCTCCCATTCCCGAGCATACTCGGAATACAAATGCGCACACGCATGTTTTTCAATATTGAATCACTCGAAGCCAATATATACAAATTTACACTGGAAAAGGTCAATATAATTTGTGATGTTTGTTAAATGAAAGAAGTATCTGCGTGTGATGGGACTCCAAAATAAGCGTTGAAAGTCAGCTCACGCTTGACCTTCAACGGATAAAAATTGATTCGATTTCCCCATGCATTGAAATGAGCTCAACATTTCTATTATGATATTTGAATAGTGCATGGCATTTGATGAAGCTCATGCCATTGTGAGAATGATAAAAAGCAAAAATCATGACAGAAGGTAAAAGTTAAATATCGTTTGACACAAACAGGCTGACAAATGAGCTTTTGTCGACGTTCCATTAATTGGATCGTTCAAGGCGATATGAATACAATATGAAATGCGAGTAAAATGTTGAAAACTATTAGCCTTCCAACATTAACTCGGTCAGGTATATAGCTGTACTGAAATACAATCTACTTATGAAATCTGAGAGTATTCTATTTGTTTACCTTTTCATTAATTGTTATTTGATTGAATCCTTCAATATGCAACGTTTTTTTCGTATCGAGATTCATCAATATTTGGGATAATGCAGCTTTTTAACAACTTGCCCCAAATCCAGTTTGCAATGATGTAAACCATGGACCGTAGGGGTCCATGTGCAAACAAGGGCAAGGACATATTGTGAGCGTGCAAGCTTACAACCCCTCGCTGCTTGGATCTATAATAACAGGTGATAGGTAAATGGGCAGCACTTCCCCCTCCCCCCCCCCCCTTCCCCTGCAGATGAGCACAAATTAGCCAGGAAGTTGGACTAATAGCTGGGCTGCTATCTCCCTTCTCTGACTCGGTGTTGTTCGGATGTTTATTACACCACTCGGCTCGCTTCCGTCGCGCGCAGTCGCTTTGAGCGGGAAACGGGAGAGGGAGATGGATGGGGGAAGGGATAGGGGGGGTCGACGCAGTAATAGGGAAATGGTCAATTGGCGCTATCAGGGAGAGAAGGGGGGGGGGGGGGGAGGGGTTACTGGGAGATTAGGGCTGGGCGCTCTAGTAATACCTGTAATGGGGGTGGGGTCAAATGTTGGTGCTATCTAGGGGGAGGGGGCTGGGCGGGGGAAGGAGGAAACCGGGATATTGGGGGTGGACGCTCCGGTAATGCCTGTAATAGAGATGGGCTAAGTTTGCGCCTTCTGAGTTGAGGGGGTGTACACCAGTGATTTATTAAGGAATCTCTAGGACTGGACAATTAACATGATGAGGGAGATGAAAGAGCCCATCACAAACCCGACCGGGTGAAAATCATAGGTCAAAGCAGCATTATGTTGAAGGCTTGTTCCAACTGAATCGCTTTGCCGCTGCCGCCTACAATCTGCCGCTAACGACTTCCCGCTGCGGTAGAACGAGAAACTGGGTACATATCAATATACATATAAGCCCGTATTCGCAATGGTGGTTTAACTTAGACCGCGTACTCAACGTAGACTAACTTTATGGGGCGAAAAAATAAGTCATTTGATGCTGTCCCAAAATCATTTATTTTCACCGCCTGACCACAGAATCACTACAGTGGTCGATTTCAATTATTCGCTCTAATTACTACGTGGAAAAATTCAATACATCAAAGGAATCCCGACGACAAAAACCAATTATATCAAATCAATAATTATGTTTCATTTTGTTTTACTTGGCGTCTCCAATATTTAGTCCAGGTGTAGTAGACTGTTCGCGTTAAATCTCTGCTCAGTATACTACCCAGAATGCACGATGGACACACGACCATGACGACAGAGTTCGTGGGTATCGGTATTACCGCAGGTTCTTCCTGCTTTGATACAATAATTAATAATTTACTACAAGAAAGGTCGTCCCGCATTCAGCTGGATAATTTGCCCAACTCTGGCCAGCTTGCATTATTTAGTACCCGATCACGGCATCGTGGTTAAATTTAGAATCGTTTTGCAATCATGGCAGTTAAGGTTTTTTTTTTTTTTATACAATTCAGCTTCGGCTATTGTGAAAAGCATTGTTTATTTTTCTGGAATTTCGTTGACCCCTTCTACGATGTACAATAAGGGGTTTCATGCCTTGAAGCTTGTTACTTATATATATGTATTCACATCTTTTATTCAGGATAATTAGATTCATTATATTTTTATTTCGTTTAGTGAAAATTCAGCAGCTATATCACAAAATAAATCAAGGCGACAGCCATGCATACAGAGAGGGTTTAATTGGATGTATTATGTGTATTACTTTGTGAGCAGTCGTATCACAAGAAAGTTAAAATACAAAAATTAAAAGAAATTAAAACATACGTTATGTATACAACCCCCCCCCCTCTCTCTCTCTCTCTCTCTCTCTCTCTCTCTCTCTCTCTCTCTATATATATATATATATATATATAAATATATTATTACTCTTTATGTATTCTTCCACCCCTCTCCTCTCCCATGGTTACTATGGTTACCATTGTGATTACAGTCGGGTTACTTACACGTCTTCCTCGACTTCCTGCTACTGTTCAGCTGTGTCGGTGATTATATCATCCCATTCATCCCCCTCCCTTCCCCCTCCCTCCCCCTTTCACCCTCTCCCTATCTCTCACCCTCTTTCTCCATTTGACTCTCCATCTCTCCCGTGCTCATATCCTGCTGTCTTTCTCGTCTTCTCTGACTTAATGTTAATGTTCAGCTATGTAGACTGGTTTCTCATCCCTATTTATCTTTCTCTCCCCCATCATGCCTAGCCTCCCTTTCCCCCTTTCTACCTGCTTTCTCCCATCTCACTCTCGCATCTCTCCCGTGCTCACACTGCATTTCTATGCGTCGTTCTCGACTTCCGGCCAGGCCTGTTTCCATAGTTTCAGCAAGGCAGGTGGAATCCCTTCCATTCCCTTTCATCTCCGCCCGGGGTCATTACTAATAGCTTCCGGTTCACAATGCAATACGAGTGCTTTAATCTTGGCAAGTTGGTTCAAGGGAATAAAACCCAATGATGCAAAAATACAGATGCACATGTCAATCATCTTCATCTGTGATTATATTTTTAGATATTTCCAAAAATATTGACAATTCCGAAGAGATTTGGTTAGGTCTATGCCAAGAATTTGTGTGCGACGATTTTGTTCCCTCGTCCACAGCTCATTATAACGTTGATATGCCTCAAACGCTGGAGCAGTGTTTTTCTTTTTCTAAATTTATATCATCTACAGCAAAATGATCGTATTAAAGTTTATAAAAGTAAAAGCACGATAGACATTCGTTAAGGGTTCAGCTTACACAATCACATCAATACCTGCACGGTACATATCATCATGATCAAGATATTATTTTCAATGTTGTGAGCGGGCTCAACGATCTGAGAATTCAGCTATTCTCCCAATAACTGCTACGAAGGACATATGACATCATTCGCTCCATTAGCTAACGTTGTCACGCATTACGGGTATGTATGGTATGGCGTAGTAAAAATGGTCAAGACTATGGGATCCGTGCTACAGGAAGGTGCCATTCCGACACGACCGTCCGACCCCAGTCTTGTTTGATTTCAGGGTATCAGGACGGAATTATTTAAGATGTAGACGTCAGACCGCAGTTCTGCCATGATTATGTCCCCAAATCACCACCACTTATACTACCCCTTACCTTTAAGTTTCGTCTACATGCAGAGATCTGTCTTTTGCGCAGACGATACACCGCTCTAATCATACTAATACAATGAACATGGTAGCTAGTAGTGATTGTCTCGGCGTGACATAACCTACAATGCGTTCCGCGTTTGAATCTGTCGTGACGTCATGCACATGAGAATGTGAGTCTACATTTTATTTCCTGCTCCCAACGTGTGCCTCAGTCATGTTAGTTGTATTGACTCCATCTTTCATCATGACAATAGCAAAGTAGTTCATCATATAGTGTATTAAAGGAGATCATACTTACAGGTGAAGTTGGTTACTGTATTACTTTTGGTATTCAAGTACTCATGTTATTGTAAACACAGCAAAAGAAGTACCCCCTAAGCAAAATTACATAACTTTTTATCGAAGAGGTTTTGAGCAACATAACGTAGCAGGACTGTACCTTCACTTATTGACTAACTTCCGCTTGAAAATCACATTAATCCACTTAGTCATGCATGATTGAGCACACATTAAAGGCAAAAGGGCAAAAAAATATTATTTTGCTTAGGGGGAGGGGACTTCCTTTTTTTGTGTGTTTATATCATTGTACATTATACTGAACTATCATACCCCGAGAGGGGGTCAGTAGAGTTTATAACATCTTATCTCATCTTTTGAATAGACTGCATAGTCAAAATCAACTCAATATAGTAGTGTTATTGCTTCCACCATAGCATCAATTTGTGTGTATGGAAACGCTAATCAAAATACCATAGTGTATCATTATTGATAAGAATTCTAACGTTAGATAGTGCTTGACCGAAGTGTCCACATGATATCAATTTAATTTAACCTCGGCGATGTGAGCAGGGGAAAGTGCAAGCATCTGCCTTGCTAAGATAATGAAATCAGCTCACGGTGCGAACCATCATTAAGGCAATCATGTGAGCCTTCTTATAATGAGCCATGTAGACTGGTTTGTAAGAGAATCGTGTCTGTGTGGGGAAGGGAAGGGAGTATTGATTAGGATGGTAATTAAAATGTGATCTTGCAGGCTCGTCCGTCAAGAGCGCTGTGCAATACGGTGTGTTGTGTTAACCAGGTGCCTGTATGTGTGGATCATATTATACTTATTCAACGTATCTACCTGGTACATTTCAAATAAAAATTTAGCACAGCTTATAATCATACATTTCATTAGTCAGACCAAGACTAGCAGGAGAGAAGGAGGTAAACCTACAACCTTTAAGGCATGATTCTATGTAGTTGTGTACGCAGAGCGTGCTTATCATCCAGGGCCCCGTTGAATACAACTGATCATAAATGGCAACTCTGCCATTAATGGTAACTCCCATGGTAATATCGCTTGACAGCCAATCAAATTCCAGGTTTCCATGGAGGTTGCCATTGGTAGCAAAGTTACCATCAACGGTAAGTTTTATGCAAGTCCCAGGTGTTTGGGTGATCGTGTAGGGATGAAACCTGTCCAGCATAAGAATCCGTGGACAAACATAGACTTTGCATAGACGCATTTAACGTTCTGTATGACTGTACATTTTTCAAATGATAACTACTTATCCTTGGCCTGACCAGAGACGAACTTTAAGAGAAGGTGATAAAACCGTTTAGGCCTGACTCTAGCCGGTGTCACGGGCCACGGCGGTGACGGAACTTTCTAACACCTTCGCGGTACTGCTTCATCACCATCACTATGATCACGTGATCAAATATTCATCCGCTCCATAACGCCGCAGCGGCTCGCCCGCCATGCTTCATGTGCGCAAGGCTCAAGGCGAATTACTGGTATGTGACCAGCCTGGGTCGGCTGACTCTTTTATGCTTTCTTATCTCTCCGTCTCTGCTTTATTCATTCTTCTCCTATTACCATCACCTTATCCAAGTCACTTTCTCCATTGTATATTGGTCATTGGGATTATAACGACGAGAATGATAATCAAAATGACAACAGTGATGAAGACGATGATGATAAAGAATGTTATGATGATGGTGATGACGACGACGATTATGATAATAATGTTCACGACCATGGTAGTGCCATTATTCATGATCTTGGTCATTATAATTATACATGTATGGATAAAGCGCTTTTGGATAGTCGTTCGTAATAGGAAATCGCTATATAAAAGCCGATTATCATCATTTTATCAATGTAATCGTTCATTTAAATAGTCAGGGAAACATACCACAAAACACCAATGAAAAACTACAAGCGACTATATCAAGGCCCATGCGCATAACTGCAGTCACACAGTGCGTTAAACATGATTATGCTAGTATACAAACAAGACTTGATTAGAAAGGAGTTGAGCCATTTCCCGCGTTTCCTGCAGTTGGCAAAAACGATCACGAGAAGATACAAAGTTGCCTAAAGGATATCTAAAAACACATTGTTCATACACAAATCCCATATTGTGACATGGAAGAGTTGGCACGTTTTCAAAGATCAATGCGCTGGTCCTTTCTCGTTCAAGCCATCATGGTCGTGGCCAAGGATTACATATCGGAAAGATGGGTTTGCGTCATTTCTGAGCCAATACACACTCTAATTCCCTTCATGCCTTCTTGAGCCAAGACTCATTAAAGCTAGCCCAAATCTGTCAATCTATATAAGCCCAATCATGCTAATTGAATATCATTGCCAATTCGCTGGTCAACACCTTAATGCACACAGTGACATTTCTTGTCACCTTTGTCATAAGGTGTATATGATTATATAGGCGAATAGACTATAAAATCGTTAGCTCCAACTTTAAGTCGCATTTGGAGAACAAAGATGAGCCCCAGAGCTCCATAATAGCATGTTTTTTCATGTATTATTTGAACCACACTACTAAGTTTCGGATTTTACAAACGAAACCTATTGTTTTGGTGATTCACATGATTATCACAGAAGATGATGATGTCTGAAAATTGGACACACGGCTTCAAAGTGTCTCAAGCAATTACCTGCCTTACAACATCATATGAATGAACACGCGAGACTTTAAAAATGACGAATGAACTTTAAGAAACCTTTTTCTCAAACTGGGTGTGTGAGGCGGGAGTCAATTCATTTCATGTAGGATGTGCAGCGCACAGGGACGTGGTGTGACACATGTTATAAATGCGTAGAAGACATGCCGAGAGCTGACTTGGCTTAAATTCAAGGCAATTGTTAATTCTTCTAAATTTGCAACGTGTGTGTTTGAAGCATTCTCTGACAGGCTCCAAAGTGGTCCAGTGAGATAACGTTCAATAAAATTCATAGTTCGATGTTTGGTTGTGCTCTCGTATTCTGCTTAGTAATCTTTACGCTCAAATTGAAATCAAATGTCATTAGAACATGTGAAATAACGTGTAGATATACAACGGGCCGTAATCATTTTGAAGAATTTATGTTATTCATGTATATTATTCATCTACTATGTATATCAAAGAGCACTTCATTAGCAATCCTTGCTCCGTTATACTGTCCTGCCTGAAGACGTTTACGAAACTTTGATCGATTGAGATGATATTATTTGATTCCAAATTGCATAAGTTTCATGGTGCAATCGTCAAACAACCCCAAGATATGTATTTTAAGTTCCAGAGAGTCATTACTCACTCTCATCTAAAAGGGAAGTACCCATGGCAACGGTAAAAAGAGAAAAACTAACATCGTACCATCTCTCCGCAAACATTGACAAGATTTAGGTAATTGAATAATGTAAGAGATATGTATGTATCTCTCAGAGAAAGACGAGCCACTTAATCAGGAATGACGTCGTCCTTTCCTCCTTCGTTCTCTTCATTATCTCCGCATCCCGCCCAGCCTCCGGGCGCACTTCGATCCACTCTCAAAAAGTGCATCCTTTTTCCTTTTTCTCCATGTACATGCACACCTCTACCGCCAGCGTTCTGTTCGACACAAAATCAATCACGTCAGAAACCGCCTTTGGCTAGTGGTCTTTAAGAAAGGGTGGATAGGGTGTGGACGTGAGGGGAGGGGAGGGGAGGGTGGTTTCGTGAGTGCACATAGTGCAGTTTGTTCTTAAAGGGGGCATCACGTCAGAAACCGCATTTGGTCTTTAGAAAGGGGTCGGGCATATGGAAGGGGAGGGGAAGGGGAGGGTGGATTCCTGAGTGATCCCTTCTTTGAACTTTGTCTGTGAATAGTGCAGTCTGTCTATAAAGGGGACATCAAATCGATCTCAGCTCATGATTGTTCTCAGAAGCAAAAATTACCGATGCCAAGAGTTATCCAAAATGCTCAGAATCATACAACTGCCTGTGCAATGTTGAAGGTGTACTGCGCCATATCATCACCGAACACAGCGACTACGTTTTGATTAAAGTAACGATGATTGGAAATCGTGTGTCTTATAGCTGCGGCGTAGAATCGATAACGCATATAGTCTTGTATCGGTGATACGCTTTCAAATAAACGGCAATGTGCTATGAATACATGCCTCATTAGTCACACTGAATACATTCGATCACATTATTCATGTTATCATTAAAGGCGTGGAATATCAAACGGCTGTTGGGTATCTCCCACAGATTCATGACGTAATATGTGTCCAATAACGTCACTCAGTGGACGCTCGTTGCAGTTTATTGATTTACCGTTTTCTTAATCAGCACTTTCGATGATGAAAATGCACTTACAACAAACAGATTGCGTTTCATTCGCACTCTCAGCCATCATTTAGTACGCATAGTTATTTTTCTCCATATTCAATTCATAAGTATGTCTATTTCTCGTTCATGTATATGACACATGAAAAGTGCAGGGAAGGGGGAGGGGGTCGTGGCTAGCACCAGAAAGTGTTGTATTTGGGGGGCATTACGTGAATGGGTATGGAAAGAATTATGATTGGTGTTACAAAGAGGGACAAAGTTAGAAACCAGGATTTGAGAAAGAAAACTAAAGTACGGGACATAGTACAGGAAATTAAATCAAAGAAATGGAGGTGGGCTGGTCATCTGGCCAGGAGGAAAGATGACGGATGGACATATAAATTAACCATCTGGACCCCCAGAGCTAACACCAGAAGAAGAGGCAGACAAAGTAGGAGGTGGATTGACGATATTAGAGAATATGGTAGTGTGACATGGAAACGAACGGCACAAGATAGATCAAGATGGAAAAATGATGAGGAGGCCTTCCTTCAGCAGTGGAGAGAAATAGGCTAAATAGAACGTGAATGGGTTAAGATGCGATATCGCACACAAATTCAATCAGAATAACAAAAAAAAACTATACACTCATGGTCATGATGGTCATACAACGAAACCGTCTAAACTGAAAGAAAGCTCGAGGGAGACAGACAGTTTGGTTTAGTCTGCAAAAGGGTACACTACCTTTACTTTCAATCTGAAAAAAGATTACGTTTTACAATAGCAAATAACACAAATACGAAATCAGGGTACAGCTGTTTCGTCAGCTTTCAAAAGACTAATCGTTGTAAAAACCTAAAAAACGGATCGCGATACTAGCGTGGGTAAGGGGTAATTCTTTGGCGGCCTGCCATTCTCGCATGCTTGATTCGATCAGGGAATCGGCGTCCCCATGATGTGATTGTCCACGGATTGCCAATTGGGATTGGGAAACGTCATCATCCTAGTCAAATTACCGGGCTTGCTTGTTGTCGTCGCTAATATCGCATTCACGCCTGTGTTTGTGGTGCATGTGTTTGTTGTACACGCCTTCACGCATGACATGTAAAACGGGTTAATATTAATCGAAACCTGTCCGTGCTTTAAGTAGAACCAACATATTGACTCTTCGTCATTACGGTGCGATATCATTCATTTGAACTGGTGTCACTTCACATTGGCCTTGTGTCTACGAATGCTCGTTCCCGATATTGCTTAATAAGGAGTTATTTTCAGAGTGCGTTCGCGAAAAGTTCTTATGTTATTACAGCATACCCGGAAATAGATAATCTAGATCATGAAAAGGTGGACTTTGTGTTCTTGAATGGTTACAAAAGGTGTGGTTTTGTTAAAGTGTACTTGAAAAAATCCACTAGGGGTCTTTTTTGCGGCTGATGTGTACTCGTGTTTGTAACTTAAAATTAAGATTTAAAATCAAACTTAAGATTAAACGTGCGCTAATAGGGGGAAAGATTTGAACGATTATTCGTTACGCCTTAGAATAATGAAGAGACATCACCATGTCCATAAAGGTATAACTGTTCTATTAGTTGATCATTTGTAAGAAAGCTACATAACATAATTAGTGAGAATTTAATAAACAATAGTATGCACTAATTGAGAAATTGTCTTATTGACCTAGGGTAGCCTCGTAAGTGGGACCACTGCTTTTCATGAGAGAGCCCTGAGTTATTACCCCAGTCACTGAATCAAAGGATCCTACCAGGTACCTATTTTACTGAGCAGCTATGGCGATTTAGATGTTTTGCTGAAACACAAATGATAGCTGTTGGGTTCGAACCCTTATCCTTATAATCGAGAGTCAGAGGAACAATCCAGTAAACCACACCACTGCATCCATGCTTCAGCATGCCCATAAGCATGAGAAACCTGATGGTAAACAGGCGGGAAAAGGAAACCCACTCAGGGTATCACGTGACAGACGGGATCGGACTGCTGGGTGCCAGGGAGGGGAAGCCAAGGTGAAGTGCGTGATCCCTAGCGGACATACTGGTTATCAGGTGATATCAACGCCCAATTCGACTTCCTACTGCAGCCGTCACCATGGCAACAAAAAGTGTCCGGGCGGGGCCTTTGCGTGCATACAAACAAATATATGGTGGTGGCAATCAGTGTGAAAACATATATGTTCTGCAGATTTGGGTTCACAGCAGCTTCCTGTCTCGCCTGTAGTCACGGCCATGACGGCATTGCCCGGCTGGAAACCTACGAAGGGCTTGGCTACAAGGTCCTCCACCTTATTCATTTGTCGGCCTCGCCCCTTTTCTGCTTAATTTTCGTTTTCTCTCCTTTTGTGTTTTTGTCCTCCTTCTTCTCCGACTATTTCTAATCATTTCCCTTCCATCCAATCCTCCTCCTCCTTTCCTCCTCCTCCTCCTCCTCCTCTTTCTTTTTCTTCTTCTTCTTCTCCTCCTTCTTCTCCTTCTTCTTCTTTTCTTCTTCTTCTTCTTCTCCTTCTTCTCCTTCTTCTTCTTCTTCTTCTTCTTCTTCTTCTGCTCCTTCTTCTTCTTCTCCTCCTCCTCCTACTTCTTCTTCTTCTTCTTCTTCTTCTTCTTCTTCTTCCTCTTCCTCTTCTTCTTCTTCTTCTTCTTCTTCTTCTTCTTCTTCTTCTTCTTCTTCTTCTTCTTCTTCTTCTTCTTCTTCTTCTTCTTCTTCTTCTTCTCCTTTTTCTTCTCCGTCATCTCCTCCTTCTCTCTATCTCTCCCATCTTATTCCTCTTTCGTCTTCTTTCTGTAACAATTATAATGATTCATTTTTTTATCATGTCCCAATGTCCTTCAAAAAATGAGCTTTGTAAGAAAATAGAGACGCTCTTTATATGAATTTTGCATTTACTGTAAATAATTATCATTAAAACATACCAACCGTAGCAGGTTATCACGGTGACGGAAATTTAAATGATGCACCTTAAGTGAAGTTTTAATCTATCAAGGTGCACTTCTTTATTACAACATTTTGTTCATCTTAAGGGGCATGACAGGGAGCGAGGACCTTGACTTCGTTATGGTGGCTGATCACGGGAATTTAATTTGAGTTGGGGTAGATGATACCATGTTGAAATGCGGCACATCGTTGTCAAGGAGAAAGTAATGTTTGTGTACCGTCTGCCGAGCACATTAACAAATTGATTATATGGAATGAAACATACATAGTGAATGACGTAGAGCAACAATTGTTATTCATGATTGCATCCATGTAAAATGGATGTGATGCAGTGAAGATTGACAACATGGCGTGCAATCATGGTACCAGAGCGAGCCTGATATTGCTGCGTATCCATGCAAGGATAGTATTGGTCTTACACATCATCAAATTGGGCAATCCGTCGGCATTTTTCGTGTTCTGACGATAATGAAGAAACATAATACATTATAAGCACATTCTTCACGAGAAAAAGGCATGTAGGCAATTGTTCACGTTCAGGGCATAAACCCTATCATAGTCCTACCTATATCCGAAATTGGCAGTCACAACAGAGAGTGACCAGCATATTTGAGGGTTGTGCAATTAAGGCGCCAAATCCACGCCCCCCCCCCCCCCCCCCCCCCCCTCGTCACCATCCCTTGCATCTTTCTTTGGCCAATTTCAGCAGGCATTCCTGATACTTACCTTAAATGGGTTGTCGGTCTGGTCCCTCTGTTTGTTCTTTTTATTTTTTGTCTCTGAATTCTACATATTAATCCTCTCGTTACCAGCCAATCACAATCTAGTGTCAGTTACAACACGGTTTATCCCCTATGGGACCGAGAGAGTTAACCCGTTGATGCCGTATGGAATTTGCATGCATTGTGGTTGTGCGCACAAATCCATCTATGGAACACAATCGAGTTAAGAGTCAATCCTCTTTGTAGCGAGAGCTCTGAAGCCATAGGAAGTGTCTCGGATAGTTTGAGCATGGACCCTATGGTTTGAGGAACTCCTAGCAAGATGGAAAGAAAACAGACTTCATGCATCACAAATGTACAAGGACGACATGCATGCCTTCGAAGCCAGTGAAATCTCAGAAAGTCGTTTCACATCAAACTGTGGTCGTTTTCTAGTATTCATAAAGATCATTCTTAAGAACATAGGGGTCTTCGCCGCTTGTCCTGACGTAAACCGCCTTAGCAATACCGGCTTGTTTTCACACAAAGACGATGGGATTATAGCAAAAAGAAGAAGGCATTAGGGTGTTAGACGGAGGAAGTGGGCAGGTGGACAATGGGATTCTACAAATGGGCGGAATGTGGGGGAATTGTGGCGGTTTTGTGACTCCAGCAGTGATAAGACCAATAGTGGGGAAGGGGGGAGGGTCGGAAATGAACATAGTTGTATAGATAAATCCTACGTGTATGTCATGTTTCTTATCACTGCTTTATTGTTTGACCTGCTATACTGATAAACTGTGTGAAGAAAGAGATACAGGGTTGTGGAAAGAAGAGGAGGAAAAGAGGGGGAGAAAGGGAGGGAGAGAGAGAGAGAGAGAGAGAGAGAGAGCGGGGGAGGGGATCACACTTCTTGTATGAAATAAATAGTTAATTTCATTATGTAGTACTTGAATGATCCCTTTAACATGATTAACGTTTCTTTCTCGCACACGTTGCCATGTGTTGCCCGTAGAGTGGGAATGATTCAGTCGCAGAGCATTATGGGTACAACAACAACCCTCGATTCCGATCATGCCGATACACGGTCCGCAACCCGTTTGAGTGGCATGCTGCATACCCCTAAATATAGCTCATTTTGGTTCGATACATCACGAGAGGGAAGCAATCGAAGTCTAGCCTATTAACATGATCGTGGAGACGTGTGTGTGACAGGGTGAGAGAGGAGAGAGGGGAGAGGGGAGAGGGGAGAGAGGAGAGAGGAGAGAGGGGAGAGGGGAGAGGGGAGAGAGGAGAGAGGGGAGAGGGGAAAGGGGAAAGAAGGGAGAGGGGAGAGGGGGAGAGATGGGGGAGAGAGGGGAGAGAGTGTGGAGAGATGGAGGAGAGATAGGAGAGGGGAAGAGATGGGAGAGAAGGGAGAGGGTGGAGAAATGGGAGAGGGGGGAGAGGGAAAAGGGGAGAGAGAGGAGAGAGTGGAGAGAATGGGGGGGGGGGAGGGGTGGCTAACAAACAAGAAGACAGAGGGATGAGTTGGCAGAGAGGGAGAGGAGAGAGATGGGACAGGGGGTTGGACGGCAAGGGGCCTACAGGAAGAAGGGATAAAGTCATGTGGCGTAGGGTTCTAAGAATCTTAAAGACGGGAAGAAAAAAGCTGGGTGAATATTCAAGTGTAACGTTTCCAATATAGGAACGGGACTTGGCACAATGGAGACAAAAATCAGGACAAAGCCAAGAAAATTGAAAACAAGAAGGAAGTATACAAAAAAAAACTGAGAAAAGACGGAAGAGCATGCCTTTAATAAATATTTTTAAAAACCCGATGTTTTCATGATATACACATGGAGAACGCATGTCGTCTCAGAGTATATCATTACTGAAAATTTAAAGAATTTTCTGAAGAAAAAAGTCTGAAGTTGACATTGTGTTGTGCATTCAACCAAATTGTCATTTTTTTATGGGTCCATAATAGTATTTGTTACATCGATGTCAGTCTAGTGATCCCCTTAAATATATATCAGGATAAGTAGGGTCTACTGCAGCTAGGAAGGTTGTGGGTACATAAACATGATTAAAGTGTTTTATGCTTGGAAGGGCCACTTTCGGCGATGCAGAGTCTTGCAGAGCGTTGCAGAGCCTTGCAGAGTCAAATGCAATTGATTGTATTGATTACTCCCCGAGGCATATGCCTTAATAGCACCACGATCATGATGATAACGATGTTTGCTACAGCTCGACAGCGGGCTGCTTCAGGTCACGAATCGTCCAATCTCGGGCCTAAGCCTAAGCAAATAACCACCACGTTCTATCACACTTAATTTGTATCTTACTCCTTTATAGGAGTAACCATGTCAACTGTATGTTTATTTTCAGGTGTGTGGGCATATATCATTATACGGGCAAGTGGAAGATATAAAAACCTACGATGTTTATTTTGCATGTTAAAAAACGTGAGTTTCAGAGGCACACTGCATAATAATTCCCTTTTCACGCGTTATTTAGATTATACGTCACTCTTAATTTTTTTAAATTTTTACCAAACTTAATCATTATGTATACTGATATCTTGGTTTATGTCCAGTTTTAGATGATTCGATTTGGTCTGTAATAGGGATATACTACCTTTACGAACATTTAAGTGATATCATGAAACACGTGTCTCTGATTATCTCCACACCCGATCATGAGAAAAGCATGCTTTTTATTTTAGGACTGTGTCGCCGTTCAACGTAATCTGAATGCAAGCAGGTAGCATAATCAGGTTTGTTTTACCTTGGTGTTTCACTATGATCCAGTTGAATACATACATAATGCATCAGGTACAAATAAACATAAATCATCCTGTGGTCATAGCCAAATATATACTTTAGGGGCGAAGGCTATCAACTTGGAATGATCACTGTTTGTTTCTAAACGCAACGCAGTCCGTTTGCATAAAAAATATGTTTGTTTATAGCTGATATCTACGCTGCCATTTTCATGCTGCGTCTGAACAAGCAATGAACAATATTTGTTTTAAATAGGAAATCATGTGTGTTTTTATATAGGTCTCACGAGTGAATATATGATTACTACGGATGTTTTCATTTGCAAACAGGGACCTGTACATTATTGTTGTATAGTATATAGCAACATAGATGATCTAACCGTCATCTTGGTACACTGAGGATCCCTGCCTGCTACATGGTAGTTGCAACTAACTACCTATGCAGTCAGTCAGTGTTCGTAGTAAGTTGATTGTTTATTATTGGCTGTGGTTGGTTGTGGTGTTTAGCAAGCCTCTGAATGGTCAATCGTGCCACACGTTAAATTGGACAGACAATCGATGTGGTGCCATGTGTGATAGGCGATTAGTATGATTAGCTCGTGCGCTCCTAGAAAATCATTTGATTGAAATTGTTTCATGAACACAAACATAAGTATCTGTTCAAC
>OZ022583.1:20432926-20500426 GCA_963669155.1 Arbacia lixula | reverse complement strand
GGCAATGAGCGGGCTTATCATTTGTTTTATGTTTGGTTTGTATTTTTGTATGTGCGTACACACTGTGGACATGGTCTTTTGTTACGCGGACATAATTTTATTTCTACTTCACGTTTCAAGTCGCATAATTATGACGCATTAAATATAATTGTTTATTGCATTTTAGAGGTCATCACACTTTACAAACAATCGACTTTCTGGTGCTGGGTTTAATTAATTATTTACTATGAATATACATCTTGTTTTAATACAACGAATTAAATATGGAATTTGATTGAATATATCATTTTCGTTATGTATTTAAACTATATTCACGTCATTCAAAAAATAAAGCTTGTCCGAGATTTGTCCGAGTAGCAACAGCAGATGCACAGTGTATTTCATCCATTGTTACTGTATTATGAAATACAGACGAATGTAATGACTCGTTACAATGCAGGTAGGGGGATGTGAATACATTACGAAAATAGTTTATTATCAGCGTGTTTAGAGTAATAAACCTGTGTATAAATTTCCTAGATCCTGGTCACTTGAGCTCGTTAAGGATCCAATTTCAGTCGCTCCATGCAAACTAAACCCCCAGCTAGTTAAACATAATCGCTATAAAGCCTAAACACACTCCAACCATTGACCTCCCGATATTCCTACCCGCCGCGTGGGATAGTCTTACTTTTGACTCACTCATTAACAGAGGCGCATTTATATCAATATATCCCTCGGTACATATTAACTACACGGGGCTCTAATATTTGGCGGAAATTAACTGATTTGCGAATGAAAACTCAATCAGGACACCTGCTTTTATTGAACGCTGAGTAAAGAATGTTGTCTGCATAACCACGTTCTTGTGTTTATCAAAAAAACGTGAAAGTACGGTACAGATCGAACAAATGATTACATGAAAACACATGAAAAAGCGTTCGTGGTTAGAGACTCGCTGATGGTCTAAAATTAAAATTGTTTATTAATTGTATTCATTTCACCACGATTTAATCATTTCTAATCAGCTAGTGGGTGATATTCAGCAAATATTTGGGTTCGGAAAACTATCATAGAGGATATAAGAAGAAACACCATGGAGACATAGACACACTTGAACCATACAACGGACTCAACCGACGGAAGAAGACTACGCGAGGAAGACGAGGAAGGCGGGATTGGATGTGTCAATGACTATTATCGACACATCTTACTTATTGAGATTTGCCGCTTTAAGAGTGCGTGTTCATAGCAATCTACGTCTTACAATGTATTACAGGAGAATAGAACGTAGTAACAAGTTGAATTGAGTAAAGGAATGACAATCAGACAAACAAAAAATGACAAATGTTTGGGGGAAAAAATCACACAAATCAGTAGGAGGTTATGAATTGTCGGAAATCATAAGTACAATCAGTGAATCTTATTCGTATTGTTCTCGTTCAACATGTATTGTCATCCAATACACATAGGGTCACTCAACTTGTGTATGCACAGAGCCAGTGACATGGCCAGTGATTATGATCGGTGATTTTTCTCAAAATGTTACAATTTGTTCTGCATTAATTTCATGCAGCTTGCAATCAGAGTCTCAATTGCTTTGAAAGGAATGACTCACAATATTAACATGACTAACATCTCTGCATCGTGGGATGGGCGGGGAACTCATTTGATTGCGGCGTAAAATTGATATACACATGCTTGCGTTTAACAAATTGTAATGCGGCGTTTGTTGTGTATAATTATGTGTATAAGTGCATTGCTGTTGTTGCGGTTGATTGAAATCCTTTCATGTTTATCATGTTTATTTACATGGAGTGGACGAATGGATGGATTACATTGGAAGAATGTCGTTATATTCCCTAAGTGTAGATTCGTCCGGTAGAGTTTGGTTCATTTAAAACGGTTGGAAGAAATTAACATTTATTTCTCAAAAGTTTTCCTTTATTCATATCCTATTTCTTTTGAAAAGAGTTGGTTGTAGGCCGCATTGGTATTAGTGTGTGTGAACTTTTATCATGTCTCTGGGCCATCGGTAGCTGTATGTACACTGGTCTTGTTAAATATAATTTGTCATACCGTTATCACGTGGTTATCTCCATATGTCGATAGTATGATAAAGGGCATACTCGACAAACACCTACTATTCCCACCAGGGAAGTTTCCCCGTCTTAATGGGGGACAAAGAGAGGTATGCTAACTCACAGCTCAAAGTCTACCATGCAGCTATCTCTGTGTCATGGATACTGTGGCAAGTACACGTTAACTACCCTATAGTTTACACAGCACTCTGAGTATTCTTTCCACAGATAAGAAGAACTCTCAATGCCAGCGCACACACCATTATTGTGGTTATCCCCTCCACCGAAGTAACGATACCCACATTGAGCAGAACAAGCGGCAAAAAGCATAGTAAACAATGCATTGAATGTCTGCATTGCGTTCAGGCACCTGAATTGACGGGAACAATAGTAAAACTAAAAGGGGAGTGATAACATTCCCCCGTGACTTTGAAATAACATTAATTCCTCGATTTATTAATCCACAACATTTACAATGTGAACTACCAGACTGCCTGACGCCTCCTGGCGAAAGAGTGAGGAAGGGAGAGTTGGGGTGGGTGGGGGGGGGGGGGGGGGTTGTTCGACTCCATGTTTATCATCTTGTTATGACAAAGTTGGTATGTAATTCCTCGTTCACTGATAATGAAATAGCTCCATTGAAAAAATAGACTCATCGTGCAATTTTAGGATATAAATCCAGTCTCTATTTTGCTGGTGGTATATGTTCGGATTCATTAGCAACAAATCGCATAATTGATCGGTTCTTGTATTTTGTGATATACCGTTTCTAAACTGCGTTTATTTTGTTAACATCTTGCATATTGCGTACCATATATTACTTATAGTCCATGATTCATATGACATAACTATTGCCCAGTTGTACGTCATCGCAGTATGGGATCAATATTAGCACGGAGGGTGTAGGGGTGCAATATCTTATGCAATATACACCGGGGTTATATAATATCCGTAATGAGTCTGAACGTTGGAATATCGATATAAATTAGTAAGTGCGTGCACACACACTAAGCGTTCTCGCAGCTGTCTCATAATCCCTGTAAAGCAGTTAACGATGTGCGTTCTATATAGTAGTCGTCTTAATGAGATACAGAGAAGCTAATTGAGCTTGGACAGTTCATTTTCCTGAGCTCGAAAATTAGTTTTCGGGAATTATCATATAATATCAATATAATATAATTATTGGCATGATTTGTGGCCATGGTGACCAATGCTCTGCGATATACATCACGGTTACGCAGAAAGAGCGTGATTCATAAACCCACCTTTTTTGTTGCACTCTATTAGGTAAATTTGATACGTAACTGCTAGCATGACTAAGGCAAACCGAAATATTGCACATTATGAGTAAAGCATTTAACCCATTTAAAACGTTACATAACCCACAAGAGCAACATTACATAGGTTTAATTCGGGGAATATTACAAAATAGTGCACGGAATAGAACTACACTTTGGAGTTTGTCTGTCAGGTTCAGGGGCAGATAGAAGTTGAAGTTAACAATGACATTGTGATGATTCAAAATCATATTATCAGTGGAAATGTCTGCAGGTGAAAGAAGACCTGAAATCAGCTGATATATTAAAGTCAATAAAAGCACATCGAAAGCCACTTTTCAGTTCCTTCTTTTTGAGTTCTAAAACATTACGTTATGTCCCATGGTTGTTCGGATTACTTGCATAGACAGAGCAGGGGCTGTTTACTATGGCATGGGGCTGAGAGTTGTGGCATATTATGGTTGCCTACGTAACATGATATGGTACTTAGATACATAGCTTAGGTATGCAAAGTGGATTTGCAGGATTTGCAACCTTTAAACTCCCGTCTCACATAATTCGACGCCTCTGACTTGTGTGTTAATTCAACATCTTGAAAAGAACAGTTTATACACATATTTTGCAGATGTGTTGTAAAACAGATATCTGCAAAGTCAATATTGGATATTAATTGGAGGAGGAAGCATAGGGGAAACGTGTTTATTGTTGGAGAGTAATGGAACGTTCGTGCACATTCCTACTCCCCGTATCCAAGCTATTCAAACCTATTGAACTGTTGATGGGTAAACTTGACCCCACGCTTCAATGAACAAATACCTCACAAATCTCTCTCTCTCTCTCTCGCTCACCAATTAATTCATTGAATTTTAGTGCAGACAAGATGTATTCAAAAATTGAACTTTTATGATTCAATTTCATGAACCGGAACATCCCCTAACCATTCACAATGGTAATGGTGGAGCGTGTGGGTGTGGGTGCAGATATTCCCTGGTAGACTCAGTGTTCCCACGAACTAATATAAACTTGGGTTCAGTTTACCTGTGAAGGGGACAAATCATACTGTATCTGTGCATGTCATTCACAGACCTATGCAAATCTCTCACCGGCAAATTGATTTTTTCATATGGTTAAAATATATTTGGGCACAGGGTAACTGAAGAATAGTCAATACTTAACCCTTAATTTACCGGGCCTTTAAACCCCCATTGGTTTACACTACATCTCTATGCCATTGGTAATGAGAGAGGTAAACGGCTTCACGTCATGCGCATGGCTTCTTCTTTTAGACACTGAGTAATCTTGGCAGCGTGAGGCTGATGAGAGACGACATTTTATAGATTTCTCTACAATACAGGACTTTGAAGCCTCAGCATTCGATGAAACGAGTACAACGTTGTGGTGTATTGTCGCTGAAAATAGTTGCGGTTGTTTTGTGGGGAAAGGTACTGGCAGGTATATGGCTGTTTGCCCAATGTGAAATATCTCACATTGTGATCACGTACAAGGTGTTTATTGAGTAGCGCATTAGACGTGCATCGCATGGTGTCAACAAGAAATATGCGGAGGCACATACACTAAAGCCAGTGGCAATGGAGGAACGACAGCAACAACATCAGAAGTAACAAGGTCAATCACGTATCATTATACCTCTATACTAAAATCCCTCCAGGTCCCTCGAGGGACCTATAAGGATGAGGAGCCAAGGAGCCCAGCCCGTGGGCCCACCACGCCCCCAGTCACGTGTTGTTTGTGAGTTCTCATCCCAGGGCTTAGTAATCTTAGATGGTAAAGCGTTCTGATATCTTTGAATCTGTAATACTTCAATGTATTACTAATACTATCATTACTTTCAATTATATTACTACTACTGTTTTCACTATCATTATCATTATTAGTACTAATGATAAAGCAGTAGCAGTTTAAGTGCAAATAATAGTAATAGTAGTAGAAGTAGTAGTAGCAGTAGTAGTAGTAGTAGTAGTAGTAGTAGTAGTAGTAGTAGTAGAAGTAGTAGTACTACTACTAGAAGTAGAAGTAGTAGTAGTAATAATAATAATAGTAATAATAATAATAATAATAATGATAATAGTAGTAGTAGTAGTAGTAGTAGTAGTAGTAGTAGTAGTAGTAATAATAATAATAATGATAATAATAATAATAATGATAATAGTAGTAGTAGTAGTAGTAGTAGTAGTAGTAGTAGTAGTAATACTATAGTAGTACCTCTACTACAACTAGTAGTAGCAGTAGTAGAAGTAGCAGTACTACTGCTAGTAGTAGTTTAGTAGTAGTAGTAGTAGTAGTAGTAGTAGTAGTAGTAGTAGTAGTAGTAGTGGTGGTGGTAGTGGTAGTAGTAGTAGTAGTAGTAGTAGTAGTACTAGTAGTAGTAGTAGTAGTAGTAGTAGTAGTAGTAGTAGTAGTAGTAGTAGTAGTAGAAGTAGTAGTAGTAGTAATAGTGATGATAATACTAATAATGGAAATAATAACCATAATAAAGACGATAATACTGATACAAATAATAACAATCTTATCATTCTTATGAGTATTATCATCTTTATAATTGTTATCATTATTATCAGTATCATCATAGTACTGGTAATTGAAAGGGTGGGGGTAACTGGAAATGATTATTTCCAATTTTCCCGAATAACAATATGATAAAGCAGCTAATTCGGCTTTGAGCCTTGACTGGCACGGATATAAGTAAACACCACAGTTGAAGAGTTTAAATAAAGAAAAGGGTCATGTTAAACAGTTCGTGTGTATTTGAAGTTCATGTTTGTAGGGCTACTTGACGGTCAGTAATAATTTACAAAAGTGACTATTGTTGTCAAAGCAATTCAAACACACCACACGCAGGTATACTTTCATGACCTCAATTAATATTGACATACAAAACAATCGGTGTGCTTAATTCTATGTAAGTTGAATATATCCAACGTCACGTCACACATTCTTGTAGTATATTGTTTTAAATCATGACATGCAAACGGGGAATGACTCTTAATTTTGTCCATGTATCTTCAACCCTACAACGGAAGATCTATCCGATACAACTCTAAGAATAAAATTAATAAATTCATACAGACGCAGGATTCTAGATTGTCTTAATTTCATGTAATTGAAATCGGTATTCATTAAGTCATTAAATATATCATTAAATTTTTATTAAGAATGGGTACTCACCATTTAGGCCATCGTACAAAGTCCATTTCGAGGTCGATGAGGACTGTGTCTCTTTTTTCTTCTCCGAGATGTGTGTGCTAGGTTCCCTGCCCTGTTCGACCTGCAGAGCTTCTCTCCTGAGCACGCCTTGCTGCACATTGTCTGAATGGACACCCGACTCGACGACCACGGTTTCACGAGCGTGCAGGTGGATGGGAGCGGCGCCGCGGTTGCGCGAACGCACGCCGTCCATGCCCGCGAATATGACATCACCGGCGGTATCGTCGTTGACATCGCTGGATGGTGCGTTGACGACGAGAAGCACGTAGGCTGGAAGCGCAAGGAGAACGATGACGACAACGGTGCGGAGTACGGTGACGGGGTGCCGCCGCAGCCGAGGAAAGCGCGGCAGAAACCCCGCCAGGCCGTGTCGGCTGCTCGTAGTACTGAACAAGCTGTTGGAAGAATGGCGTGATCGCGACATGATCACCGCATCGACCACGAGTCTCTCGGCCTCTGCTACCGATGCTCAACGTCGGATGCATACATGAGTTCCAGGGATCAAGCACCAGATCAATCTCGCAATCTCGTGCAACCACCTTGTCGCAGCCCGAGAACATCAACTAGCGACATCGACGAGCAGCATATGATAAATCCAAGATTGCGTCCTTGCAAGTGGCGCCTACCGAGAATCCACGTACATAGCATTGTATGATGTACTTCATAAGGCTGCCTCCGTGCGAAGTGCACATCTTATGAATGAGGAGACTTCCCTGGCTGACTTACTACACTGCCTTCAAACACGCGCGCAGCCCGGTACGACACACACTCACACACACTCACACAATAACACACACGCTCTGATGCATCATCGCATTGTGTACATGCATGTGACTGTGGAATCTTTCCGTCACATAATATAGATCTGCTCATCGAAGAGGGGATAAAATAACACCCGCCTCCAATCCCTGTCTCTCTATTTGCTCCCCTCACAAAAGAGGGGATAGATTCTGAGTGTACACTCTGCTAGAAGACTAAATGGTGACCATTTAAAAGGCTCCCAAATCCAATTCTAAGGTTTTTGTTTGCGACGGCCCGAAAAGCTTTTCCGAACAAAGGGTGTGATGATGGCGTGAGCCGTCTCTTCTTGTTTGATGGAGTGAGTTAATACACCGTGCCATCGCGGTGGGTTGGGGAGGTTTCAGTGCATGGACGCTAGATCAGTGTATGTCAATCAGGAAATATGATACCATAAGTACAAATGAGTGCGGCTTCGCGAAGGTTTCATTTCATAACGTTGATACAAGGACAGGGGGAAATGATAACCAAAAGATTGACACGACTGAACGCTTACAGTTCGATATTCCGAAGGTTCGTTTATTCCGAGGGTTTGTTATTTCGAAGGTTCGTAATTCCGAAACACGTAAATTGCCAATATTATCTCGATGCTCGTTAGTCCGAAAACGAAAAAGGGTTCGTTAATCCGAGCATTTGTCGCGCAACGTTCGGAATAACGAACCTTCGGAATAACGAGTGCTTCCCGACTGAACGATCGTAGAAACACGTAACGGAGCGTAAAAATAAATTCTAAAACAATTTTGGCTAATTAGAATATTACGGCGTGTACATAATCAGGTGTGATTAAGCGCGAGCCTTAAATCAATTAACAACAACAACAACACAAGGACAGACAAAAAAAAAAACACGTTTACATAACATATTAAGTGGATGATAACACGAACATTATCACAATATTTAGTACAAAGAGAAGACGAAAAAGCAGCGGACAGGAGGTCTAATCATCTTATCAACACAAAGATTAACGAGCAAATACTTTCCCAAAATAATTAGAGAAAAGAAGTAACATTAGGCCAACTATTCATAGTAATGCATGAAATGTTGCATAGTGAAAATGATCATGAAATGTTGAACTTCAAATCTCCTGCGTTTTGGATGATGGGATCGTGAGCCCCATATATCCGATGCGGTTCACACAGCAATACTGATGCCACATCACACACAGCACTGTCTGCCCTATTGTCACGTCACTGTGTGACGATGTTTATTGTTACGTCACCGTATCACTGCTACGTATGTTGTGTGCGCAAATAACGGACGAGTAGTTACTACGGAAGCATATACGAGGTGTATGCACGCACTATTAAGGTTTGTGCATTGAAGAAGGGAAGGGGTGCGTGGAGGGGATTCACATGCTCTATGATCTCTCGATCAAACAACATCTACCATCGCACTTTGAACGCGCCTATATAAATACTGAATTTTCTTTACAGTCGATTCAAAACAAATTTTTAAGGACGAGAATGTGATTATCATTTGGGATCCACCAACGCGAAAAACGTAAGCCCCGGAGGAAGAAAAAATGCCCAGTTAATTATTTGTGTATTATCTATTCAAACCACCTGTTAACAGGCTGGTTTCATGAAGTGTATCTCTAATGCTGTAATAATATCATCACACTTTTGACCATGCCTTGTGCCTAGTACTAACCAAACGCAAAACAGATACAGACGAACTTAGAAATTACACACCGAGTGTCAACATAGCGTTGTTAGATATAGTGTTGGCTTGACCGAGTGGTATCACCATGTACTAACATACCCCTCTATTGCAATACGCGTGATATCGATTATGGATATGAATATCTTCATTATCTGCGAACATTGTGATATGCCGAAAAAATAAAACATAATGACGTGAAATGCTTTACTAAAAATGAAACATAAAAACATAAACATTAACAACGAGCACTTAAGTTAGCTTTATATGGTATGTATAATTTGATCCTCATGATTTATTTTATACGTGCCACGTGTGACTCTTCTCAAGAGTACACTCAAATCCTAGAGATCAATATCATTGATCTGATACACATAGGGTTGGGTGTATGCAACGATATTCCACCTGTCGCCACACAAACCTTGTCCTGTATCCATTTACAAAAATCACAAGAAGTAAAAAATCAACATAAACATTATTATATCAAATATGAAATCGTGTAAGGAAAACACCGGAAAACCCAACTCAAACAGAGGTGTGGAATGTAAGTTGAGCTGCTCATTGAAAGCGCTTCAAACCATGCAGACTATTATACTCCATGGTTAAACTTATTGAGTGTCACATGATACATTCCCACATATATTAGAGGAGCACACGGCGGGTTAATGAACAATCCAAGCACACTGGAAGAAAGGTGTGTATGTGTGTGTGAGTGTGTGTGTGTGTGGGGGGGGGGTAGATATGAACCAAATGTGCATGATGGTATCCTGCAACAGTGAGAGAACATGTTTCTTCTACACAGCCACCAAGACGTACACACATTTCAAGAATATCTCAAACACACCTTTTTTCATAAGATGTCACCATAGCAATAAATTCCTGTAAATATACGTTTCATGATAAACGATATTTACATGAATTACGCGAGTATACTTTATATCAGTTTCAACTTCATGTTGTTTGAAATGTGAAGTATTTTAGATACGTGAATATATACGATAGACTCGTATGCGCCTGTGGGATTTGATTGGATAAATTTGGCTATGTAGAATATTATTAGCAATGATAATATCATGATTGTCGGCGCCGAAGCCTCACATCACTCTGCCCCGTTGCCTGTGGAAACCACTAATCTCTATCGAAAATGGTTTGAATGGAACGGTTTGACGCATAGCCGTAAAGACGATTAAAATAACAATACATCTTGCGCGAAACAGAGAATAAGTACCGCTTAGCTCACTTCATGCTTTGGATTCACTCGAGAGATTTAGTTTCAATTAGGACGGAGGATTCTGTTTATTCTTCCATGGTCTGTAAGTCCGTGGCAGCCTTGTAAAGGGTTCACTCAAATCATCATTTTCTATGTAATGGTTCTTTTTTTAAAAAACAAACACTATAGAACATGAATCATCATCCTAGCATGCATTCGTGCAAGTTTACATTACCCATCGTTATATCATGTCAGAGATGACAAAGGCGTAATAGGTAAATTGAAAATATGATTCAACAATATGTGCTATGCAAAAAAGCAAACGATATCTTTTCATAAATCTGTGCCTATTGGTTATATCATTTAGTTCATTTCTTGATTTAAGTAGTTCACAGGCTTATCAGAGGAAAAAGCTGAATGGATCATATGATATTTGCAATTTATGATAATGACACTAACATAATTACAATATAATCAACCAATTCCTTTATCCATATTTCTAAAAACAAATCACCCTGTATATATTCTGATTATACCAATTATACCACTATTTTCATTCATTATAAGCAATAAGAAGCTAGTCTATGATAGGAAATGAGATTGAATATGATTGAGTGAAGTACTGTACATTAACGGATGAATTATAGTCATATTTCATATTATATTAACTAATTTCTTTCAGCAAAATTAATGACCTCGGATATCCGGTAGTAAGTAGATGAAGATGAAGATGTATAGAAAGACCACATAACTCGTCTATAGAAACCACATTCATGTTTCCCTTGCACATGTTTGTCAATTGAAGCATGTATTGAAGTAAACTGAACATCATAATAGAAATACCAACATAAACACGAAATCTCTTATCTCCTTCGAGCGGTATTGCAATACAAATCTGACTGAACTCATGATGAAGTATCATATTTATTTATCGTATTTTACTTAAAAGTAATTATCATTTTTTTATATATTTATAGTTTTTATTGAAAATCAACACAAATCACAATATTTACATATGATTAACAAGATTAAAATAAGATTACAAGATAAAAAACAAAAACAATAAGAGGCAGAGAAACGAACAAGCAATAAATATGTGCACCTCAAAAGCAGAGCCAATACCGAGATTGTATTACAATAACACATGAATAAAACAGAAAATTATCATTTGATCGAGGTCTGATAATCATCACATAAAACTAAGTCAGAGTGTGACAATGATCCATTTTTGAATTCCAAAATAGTAACCCTATTCAACTATCTTCCTTAAATACGCAATTAGATAATAAAACGTAACTGGAACTTTAAGAAGACATAATTAGCATAATATGAAAGGAGGAAGCGACGAGGGCGCCCGTAGAGGGCGACGTGATAGCTTTATGAGGGTGATCATACAGCTAGTATCTTCCCCATAGACATAATCAATCCAATTCCCCTTCCTGACAAAACAACAAAATGGATTCGTACCAACAAATGAATACGGCATAGGCGTATGATTTGACAGGTAAGCAAGTCGCATCTGTCCCCATACCCTGATTATCATAGTGACGAGGATCCGTTTAATATTCATCATTCTTGTCATCATCATCATTATTACTATTGTTATTATGACTAAAAAAGAAAAAAAAACAGAAATGGTCCTCACTTCTTCCGTCGTGGAGGCGTGAGAACCCATGAAAAAAGAAAAAAAAAGGTCCTCACTTTCAAAGGGGGGGGGGGGGGGCGGCGGGGCACATAATAAGCAAAAGGGGCCTCATTTTTAAAACATTGTTTTTTTTTTTAAAACTTTGGATGTACCCCCTCCCCACCCCCTTTAATCCGCCACTGCATTATACATGGGGAGATATTATAAGCTGATGCGTGAAGTATGGGATAGTGACAGAGCCTGGAGGAGGGCGGATGTGATATAGGGTGGATGGGATACTAAATAGAACGACAAAAGGGACGAAAGGCGTTCCTTAAAGATGGCCCGTTCCTTTTACAAACATTTGCAAACTTCATGGAAGTTTGCACATATTTAGCACTTATCTTTGGGATACCAACTGGAATTTTATGGCCAGAGGAACTATAACTCCCGTAGAAATAAATGCCAATCTAACTAGTTTTCACTACGATTTGACTATCTATGTGGTATGGAGAAAGACAGCTCGATCAATTATCGACGATTATTCCCTCAAAACCGAATCTTACGCTTTGTTGATTCCAAGGAAAGGTTATATAGCCCACTCTCTTTTAAATGATGTTAGGTCTGCAAATTATGTCTGCAAGAGGGACGGGCTACCTTTAAAGCAATTTCTTTTTCAATAGTATATGCCACTTCAAAGCAGCATTCTACTATTTAAAAATATATCTGAAGGGAATTATTTTCCCTTGTTGTCATTCTCCTTAGTCATCCCATCCACCCAACCATCATCCGCTCTCCTCTGTCACTACCCCTCCTTCATCGATGGCCTTAGTCATCCCATCCACCCAACCATCATCCGCTCTCCTCTGTCACTACCCCTCCTTCATCGATGGTATCCTTTCCGTCCTCTCATTATACCTGTCTCTGTTACTCGCACATAATTTTACATACACAAACACAAACCAAATATTGTCCAATCTTAGCCACTGTCACCATCTCTCTCAAACACACACACACACACACACACACACACACACACACACACACACTTTTTTTTTCCAATGATCTTTATTCTGATTCCATAATAATACAAATTAGATTCATACAATCAGTTTGAATATATTAACACAAATTAAACAAAACAATCATGCAAATTATAAATATATGCATTTATAAGTACAAATTAATTACAATTAAATAGCTGAAAATATTAAATATAATTACTCAATTGTTATAATCATGTAACGATGTTTAATCAAATAAACTGAACGAATAGCTTCCGGAATCAAGTTTTAAATAAATAAGTCCACTAATCCCCCAACCTATAATACACCCCTAAAATTAGTCCTAACCATTCTACCCCCCCCCCTCCCCAGCCCCCCTCCCCAACCCCACCCCAACCATATACATAACCGCTTAAACTACCCTTCCCTTAAATTCGCTATATACCCCCCCCAAAAAAAAAAAAAAAAAAAAAAAAAAAAACACTAACTTCTACATGTATACCCCCTTCCTTTTAACCCTCCCACCTCAACCCCCCACCCTTCTCTTCCCCAACCTGCTCACGCTCACCTCTTTACTCCCGCGTTCACAACTGTCAGTTAAAAAACAAAAACAAAAAAAAACATACTCATAGACACACACACACACACACACACACAAATACACACACACACACACACACACACACACACACACTGTCATATTTTCAAGATAGACAGACAGGCAGAAATTGGTAGGCCTAGCTAGTTTGGTTGAGTTCGGTTATCTGTATTTTTCCACAGCCCCCACTTAGTCGCTATACACAACACTACGTAACACTGCGCAACGTACTCTTCGTGAAGCCCGGTGTAAAACTTCCCATGCGCGAGATGGACGCAAAAAATTGGGGAGGGCGGGGTCAATGATAGCTTATCCGAGCCCAAACGAAATTATGGGGGGGGGGGGGGGGGGCGGGGGTGGGGGCGCTCATCATGATAACCGAGCCCAGCCAAAATAGTGTGTGTGTGTGTGTGTGTGGGGGGGGGGGGGGGGGGCTCAATGATATCCGAGCCCCACAAAAATATCGGGGGGGGGGGGGGGGGGGGCTCCGTGATGTTTTCCGAGCCCCACCAAAATCAATTTGGGGAGGGGGGGGGGCTGATTATATCTGACCGTTCCAAAATAATTTTTTTTTTTTTTTGGGGGGGGGGGGGGGGGGGAGGGGGGCACAAAGACATCTGAGCCCCGCCAAATAATGGGGGGGGGGGCGCTCTAGGGGTCTCAATGATATCAATGATCCACCGAATATATTATTTGGGGGTCAATGATATGCAACATCCGGTGTCAGAGCCCCTCCCCCCTTCCCCAAATAAATATTTATAAAATGTTTATATTTGAATGGTAAGTAGATCATAGATATACATGAGTTTCATGCCTAGAATACAATGATGAGGAGGAGGGGGGGGGGGGGGTTAATGATATCCGAGCCCCGCAATCAGTATTGGGGGCAGCTCAATGATATCTGAGCCCCACTTAAAATATTGGGGGCTCAATGGTATTTGAGCCTCTAAGGACTCAATGATATCTAAGCCTCACCATTTTTTTTTTTTTTGGGGGGGGGGGGCTCAATGATATCGGAGACCCCCCCCCCCCCCCCAATAAACAAAATCAACCATTCAATAAATTAATGAATAGATAAAAGAAATGTGTAGCCCCGACCTTCATTAACATAAACTGAAGCGATGAAGCGATCGACAGTTATACATAAAATCAATTGATGTTTTTTATTAATCAAAGGCCTACGGCCTACATTTACTAGTATTGCTATGTTATCATTTGGAATGTTGTTCTCATAGCACGACACAAACAGTCAGACGAGTACGATGCAGCAAAAAACAACTTGTTTTCCGTTTTCACTGTAAGGTTCCCACTTCACACAATCGACTACTGTCATAAGTGTATGCATACCGCTTGTTTTCGCTGATACCCTACTTACGAATTGCAATGCTAAAAAGACTGTGCCAATATCACTTTGTGTATGTATCGAGCGTAACCCACATGTGAAGCACATGTAACTTTCCCCGAGGACTCTACTTGTCGTCATTACCGGACTACAAAATGGCACTTTCCACTTCAAAAGTAGTACTAAATGCGATAGGAAGAGCAGTCAGCAATGGCAGACAGTTCAGCATGCTCAAACTATCATCCACAAATTTGTTAAAAGCTTCGCAAGAATGCCAGACATCACGTACTTTGTCGAGATCGATGTGGAATCTGTGCAGGCGGAGTTCCAGCGGAAACCGAGACCACGACATGCCGGGTTCTCTGGCGAGCGGATCGAGTACCAGGAGGGTGGACTGGCCGATGAGCACCAAGTGTTCGTGTGGCTGTGGTAATTGTGCTGGTTTGCACACTGAGGGTTAGTATTGCGTCATAGCAGAGAGGTGTAAGGAATGGAGTCAGCACGAAGTGTAATTTATTCCTACAGCAGTCGTGTGCATTGATGTCACAATGGAATATTTTACGCGTTTGGCTCTTTGATCGAGGGAAATCCGCCGCAAAACAAGCATGACAAAATGTAGGATGCATTTTGAGGAATATATATTCTGTATGCGCAGAAGATTTCAGAACCACTACATGAACTGAAGTACATGTGCAGTAGTATTACATCCTATAAAGATACGATTCTGTGAATTTCAGATTATATTGTTGCTTCGTTTTTGTGATAAAATGAGAATACTATAGAAAACATGCCAGAGAAATGCCTCCATATCACACATTTCCAAATAATATTTCCTTAAAAATATCTTGTAAATCGTTCATTGAGTGTTTCATCTTTCATGGAAACAACCTCAATTTCGTGTGCGGAGGTGTCCGAAAAAGGAACAGACCAAATTCTTTCTACAATTTTTTTCAAAGTTTCCCTTCGCTTACCCCAAAACTAATTCACAGTGTGTGTAAAAAGATCAGCAACGAGCTCCCAGCGAAGGCTGAACGGTTGGCATACTTCTCAAAACAGATTTTCTTTTGTTATTCAGAGGAAGGCACTACCTAATTAGAAATACAGCTAGTTGTTTAAAACACCTGAATATCTTGGATTTTTATGAGGCGGCGGACCTCATAGATCAAAGGAAGTTTATCCGAGCGCAGTCCATCCATGATAGGTCCATGGTCATAGTGAATAGGAATTCGGTCGACGGGTATCAGCCTTGTCACAGATGTGCACAACTCTATGCTGTTATTTTAAAATTGAATGCATTTCGCCCCTCTCATACAATTGTGTGTCTTTTTTTGTAGTGAGCGCACATTGACAAATTATGTAGGGCCTACAAATAGATAGCGGAGCTTGGTCGCTAGCGGTCGTGTACATTTTTGCTTATTAAATGACATCATCCAGCCACTGCCAAGAGCCAATTTATGAATGAAATTATAGTAAGCACTATTTCCCCACACAGTAGCTATGGGCACCGATCGCTACTGAACACATTTCCTATGTTGCCAACGTGCTTTCCTAGTCATTATTAGAACAAGAATTTTGAGTTATTGGTTGAAATTCTTACAAAAGTAACAGCGTAATAATTTAGAAAAATATGTCAAAATGACAAATCTACTAGATTTAATCTCACTTCGCCCCCCGAAACGGAGGTATTCTTGAAAATCTCGCAGCCACTCTGAAGCTTGACTCGCTCAGTGTACGGCCATTTTGGGTATAAAACCGGCGTCTGCTGGAGTTTGCAGACTTGTGTTCTGCACTCTCTTATTTTGAAATGCTGCCATCTATTGACAATCTAAAGACATTGCCGAAAAGAAGAAATCGTGAGCTTTCCAATGGTACCAAACTCATCCATAGTTTCGGTAAATTTTTAGTGATAAAAAGTACTTTTTTCTATTTTTTTTGAAAAAAATGCACATTTCCCCCTAAAAAACAAGAAATTTATGGTATGTAACTCCGGGAAACATATAAAAATCAGTAATATTTCGAAATGTTCAAGTCTCCTCTCTCCCCTGCAAAAAAAACCATGTCTGATTTCAGTAGCGCTCACGAGCGCCACAGGTTTGAAATTTTCATGTCAAATTTCCAAATCCGTAGATTTTGACTTACATGTATGAATAGCCCCGGGACTGCTCCCGCGCAGCGGGAGCAGTCATGAGCGGGCTGGTCGCAGTAAATGTATGAAGTGCTGGCTTGAGCCTTGACATTTGTGCATGTCTTTTACTAGAGTCTATACACTTTAACATTTTACATGTATTATTATTTTTGACACTTTAAAATACTAATGCTTAATTGATCTTTCAAGGTACATGTATTTTAGCTTCCAGTTTATATTGCAATGTTATAATATTGTTATTCTTTTTATATAATATGGTTAATCTTTTTATTCTTGTTTTGTTTTCTACTAACAATTACAACACTAATATTTTGTTATCAATTTCTTCCCGTTTTCTTTCATTATCTTCCAGTTTCATTGGTCAGTAGTCTCCATTTGAACTAGGATTTTTTCTTGCATGCCACTGAGATTTGCTCATTATTTCAATCCTGAATTGCTAGTTAGTTTCATTCCCTGGATTGCATCAGAGTGGTCCATAATTTATGTTATTTATAGCTTGCCCGATTTGGGCAAATATGTCATGCTTGTGAGTTGCTTGCTCCAATATTTCTCTCTCTCTCTCTCTCTCTCTCTCTCTCTCTCTCTCTCTCTCTCTGTAGGTACCTGGATATCTAGCTTGGTATAACATAATACAAAATACAAGATACAAGATACAAGATATTTTATTCAATCCAAAATCATGGAAATTTGCTTGCCACCAGCATAATAACACAACAACATATAGTGATGATATAGACACATATAAACAATAAACAATGATTTAGAAAAACATATCTAAACATGGTTGTAGTCTGTGCAGGGCTCTACAAACCCACTTGCCCGATTGCCCGGGGCAAGTGAAAATGACGCCCGGGCAAGCATTTCTCAAAGACACTTGCCCGTCCGGGCAAGCGGTTATTTTCCACCCAAAAATATGGAAATAACATTGTTCTTACGCATATGTGAGAAAATTAATGTGAATGTGTCTCGTATCATGTCAAACCAGGCAAACACAGCTGAAATTGGAGTGAGATCACTGACATTTTGTCATGAAAATTCGTCTGAAACTCCGTTCCGTGGACACTGCCATCTTGAACTGAAAAATAAATTCTGCTCATATGCGCGATATCCGCATTACCGATATTTTAACCATATAAGAGCACTGGCTTGCGATCGCGAATGTGCGACTGCGCGATGTGAAATTTTTCGCTTTGCCACCTACAAATTACAATGCAATGTGGTGTAGTCAGTGTTATCAATATGTGTTTTTTAAATTCCTCTAGTCTTGTGAAAGTGTCCTATACCTGCCTACATGTAGTGAGCAGAGTCTGCTCCCAACATGCCCAATTATTAAGGGAGGTCAGGCGTATGTGTGCTTCATTTTGAGTGAAAGCAAGAGTACTATAGTTAGGAGAGTCAGTGCTAAACATGATGGACTCGCATGATTAAAAACAAACACTAGTAACTTGTCAAACTCTGTGTAAATACCTATTGTTATGTTCAGTTGTCCTGTAAAGTATGTTATAATTCGGCAGGATAAGGTATGCCGCTTCTGAAGAAAAATTAGTGAAAAACAAAGGTTATAATAAAAAAAAAACGGGCAAGCAGTTTTTCCTCCAGGGCAAGCAAATATTTTTACCGCTTGCCCTGTTGGGCAAGCGGTAAAAATTTTTTTTGTAGAGCCCTGGTCTGTGTAATATGTATTATATGTGACATAATAATTAAAGACTGAAAAATCATTAACTGAGGAATTGGGTTCGTATTATTAGTTTCCTTCTCGTTCTACTCCTGATGTAATAAGATATATATTATATTTACTTTGTTTATTCGTCAATTTTTATACATTGTCATATAAGATAGAAACAAATGAAGATATTTGGTGATCCAGCAACTGTGTACATTTACCACCTGGAAAAGGATCTGGCAGCTGGGGATTTACAGATAGAACACCGAGGTAAAAACTAAACAAAGGCAAAGCAATTAAGGTCTAGTCAATTTTTAAAGAGTTGTAACCCCATAATTGTTGGTTGTATCAAATTGATTTCTTCACCAGTTCGTTCCTATCATTCTAAACTTGCTTTTGATGTGTGCATAGCTAATGATTCTGTTTGGAAATTCTCATTATTGGCTGTCACATAATAGTAATATCATTTGATGTGTAGTCTATATCATGGCAACAAGGACTCATTTCTCGGTGAACTTTAACAGGCCATAACTCCTAAACGGCTGTATCTATTCCAAAGATTTTTTCACCATTGTCTTTCTTTCATTGAGATCTTTCATTTGATATATAATTTGTCCATATTGAAAGAAAAATAAAAAATGGTGTCCCATAGCTACACACAGTATTCCACCAAAACAAGTGTGAAATTCACCTCGTACCAAAATCGACCTAGAATTTCACTTTCCTATATTTTACACGAATTATGAAAGGTATTTTTGAGGATCTTTTTTCTCACCAATACCTCACAGATAAGCGAATTTCGATTACTTCTTGTTTTTCCGTCAAAATCTTACGAATTAGCGTCAGTATGGCATCGTGTTTGTTGGAATTTATAGAGTCTATCGCAACGTGCACAAAGTCAATTGGCTTCCGGGTTTTCGGAGCGTCGCGTCAATATGCATGAAATTGCAGAGTTTCGATATTTTTCGATCAATACCGGAGTGATCCGATCACGAACCAAGACCATTTCCCGCGTACACATTGTGACCGGATATCGTTATCTCTATCAATACTTCCGCACGCAGTCCGAAGGAATTATTTGGCAACCACGTGGTCATGACGTGATCTGCGCGATCGACCAATCAGCGGTCTCCGAATCACTGTGCGGAGACGATCTATCTGTTGTACACAGTCTATGGACAGTTGTTCATTGTGGAGCGAAATGCATTCAATTTTTACAAGACTAGAAAAAGAAATGAACAATCAGTCCAATTCAGATGATGTCTAGAGTCTACTCTAACCATACATGTTACATGGGTAATATACTTGCTGTATATAACATGTTCATGCACAGAGTTGAGATGTGAGTTGCCAGGCCTTGTTATGCTGAATGATCCCGAGTCTGAGATGAGAAGTTGAGTCAGAGAACAATATGATTTTGCTCAGCTTGCCTCTTGAGATACTCTCTCTGACTCTGTTTTGAATTGGGAATCGGCTAAGAGAGACAGATTCAGAGAACATGTCACAAAATAATTGACTACATGTACTATGATCCCTGCCTACATGTATTCATGCAGTTTTCAGTCAAGCTTTTGCTTTTTCACTTCCAGAATCCATGTTTCGAAGAACACTGTTTCAAAATGACCACTCCTGTTGGTGCTTTTTCCTGCAGACATCAAACTAAGGTCATTCAGCACTTATTTGTGGACTGTAATTTTGAAATGAAGGCAAATTGTTAGAAAACATTCAATTGAGATTTGTATTGACTCAGTTCTATTGTAACTTAAAATGTCTCTACCCCAAATGAAGCTTTGATCATTAAGTTAATGATTTTTTTTTTCTCCTGGCTCAGCTGACAGTGACCTGGTGACGTTCCTGAAGGAGGAGATTGAGGTTGAGCGGGGTAGTCTGGCTGAGGTCCCTGAGGTGCCAGGCTTTGACTCTAGCATAGACGGCGCCGACATCACCCTCACAAGGAACGCAGATGGGGAAAGGTATTTTACCCTGGCTTGCTTAGCCCCGTACTTGATCGCCTGAACCTGGCTTAGAAACATTGTAGCACAGTCATGTAGTATGGGGCTACAGATTTTATTGCCAGTCTAAAAAGGGAGGTACGTGCTATCTTTCAAAGTAGATCCTTTTTTAAGAGTTTGCATGCACATCTTGATGAATATGGCCATTTTTAATATTAGCCAAAGTCAGTCAAATTTGATATCGTGACAAATCTTGGACAAGCCTTGGGGTCACTAATACAGTGTAGTAACATATATGAAAGATGTGAATAAAGACTGTATAGAAAATGGTCTTTTAAATGAAATTTGGACCCCAGTAATTGATGCAGAACAGTTCTGTCATGGTTGTGGCCTGTAACTATTATCATTCCTACCCATACTGTAAACTGGATGATGCCAACACACTGAATTTGTGTCCCCGATTGAAGGGTGGCCGTGCAATTGGCACGGAATGGTCGTCTTTGTCATAAATGTATAACGACACAAGGAGAACAGCTGTAAATCAGTGCAAGTTTTAACACGAGGTTCTGTGTTTGGAACTTTACAAACTTGACTTAATCTCATTCTGCATGGGATGTTGCACATTTAATGGTGTGGGGTATATGTGGTAATGTGGTAAAGACTAATTGACCCGTGATCAATGGAGAGCTGTTCAGGCGTCACCATGGGTCTCATTCCTGTTTGATTTTGAGATACCAGAAGAGAAGAATCTCAAAATGATTGCAATTGATGCAATCAAACTCCAATTAATGACTGGAGAAGAGATTATGGCCAAATTCAGACGCTTTACATTGAGCTAGAAACGTAACGCATTTTCTGTGTACTCGTGTCTCTGCCAGGGTGGTAGTGCGATGCAATGTGAACCACTCCGTTGAGATGGAAGGAGTTCCCCCACCAGAACCAAACCAGCAGGAGGCTGGACCAGAAGTAAGTAACAAACAACAAATAAACATAATTTCAATGCTCCTAGGGTGCATTTATCAACTCTCATCAAGCCTATAACCTGTGTTTTCAAACATGATTGAGGCAAATGTTTGAGTTTATGAACACAATCTTGTTACATGATTACCCTCAGTATTTTGAAAGGCGTTTGAGCCAGACAGTTAAATGTATGATCACTGAATCCTGTATAGTTTCAATACCCATATACTATACAAACATTCATTCCAACTTTGAACGCACCCTTATTTACATCAGTGTGGTTTCTTGCATACATTTCCTCATGAGGACAATGTTGTATTGTGTTGGGAAGCCTGTTGTATGTAAAGTCCTACCTGTCCTACTACAAAGACCACTGGTACTATCTTTTCAGACCACCTGTCTTTAAGAAGGCTATTTCTTATCCAATGAATTGGCACTGTGAGTGTACACTATGGTGCCGAGTTCTGGATTGCACAGTATGTTGGTTTATTGTTGAAAAATGCATGCTAAAAATGCATAATGGCGCTCTTGCAGTCTTACAGGAAAATTTGATTGTACCTGCACTCGGTATTGATTGTGACATTTTGAGTTGCTGTATAATGGACAAGATTTTTGTCACTGTCATTGTGGTAATGTTTCAATTCCTCACTCCTTGCTAGATGCGGTCATACCCAGACTTCACGGTTGAGGTCAGTAAAGGAGGCTCAGCCAGTCTCAGGATCAGCTGTGCCTTCCAGCGAGATGAGGTCCTGGACGACCAGGAGGTGGATGCCGAAGTAGACGACGAACTCTTCCTCGTCGACGAGATCCTGTTTGCCAAGGAGGGCTCATCAGATGCCACCCTGGAAGCAGCGTACCGTGTCGGGTCAGAGGTCATGAACGGGGTGAGTGCTCCAACCTCCACTACTTTTAATGTCAGTCATTGAAATCAAAGCCATTTTGCATAAAGAGTTGTGTTAGATTGAAAGTCCCCAAATCGAATGCAGCTATGAACTGCAACTTTGCTGGAGTAAGTATAGTGTACAGGTAAAACAAGGTAGACAAGACCTCATCTGCAATAAAACCATAAATCATGGTATGAGAAAGTCAAACAAGTTAACCCAGTTCCTGGGAATGACAAGTGCGATACTCTGTTCCTGTAGTGAACGGGTTAACCCTATATAGCCCGGGCTATTTTGAAATCGCATAGCCCGGGGGGGGGGGGGGGCAAAAACAGCCCCCCCCCCCCTAAGATCTCGACCGTTGATCACACGATCGCGACGAAAATTGGCACGTATGTCGCCGATGACGTAATCTCTACAATTCAATTGTCAATGGCACCAAAATTATTAAAATTTATTTTTAATTAATTATGCTAATTAAATGCATAAAATCATAATTTGGTTGTAAATCTTTAAATATAGCCCCAAAACTGCTAGATTTCAGTCCAGACACTCTTCTTAGGATTATTATCAAATAACGATTTTAAAAAACTGAAATATCAAAGTTCTTCTTATGTATTTTATTGGTTTTTTAATTTCTTATGTATTTCTCTGTTTTTTCGACTTTATGTTTTCCATTGTTTTTTCGATGGAAAACAGTGGCAACACTATCTCAGTCATAAATAACATGAAATTTATTGTTTTTCATCAGTAAAACTATAGATAATGATACATTTATGAATTTTGGCTAGATACAGAATTTGCATCGGATTTGTATATTAAATCGCGTTTTAGAGCAAAATTTGGTCTGACATGCACGTACAAAATGTTTCGTAACTTTGGAACCGTGTACCCCCGCGACGCAAATTTGTTCTTAAAAGTTGCGTGAGATTTGAAGGAAAACAGTCATGAAACGTCGCGGCGCCATCTTTTCGCGTTACAAATATATTGCGAAAAATGTCGAGGGGGGGGGGCTGTTTTTGCCCCCCCCTTCCCCCGGGCTAGATAGGGTTAAGTTACGATTGATACCAATCTGACCTTTTTGGAGAATGATTTTTAAATTTTTTTATCAATGATATATCCAAGATGTATGGCTTGTAACAAGATTGGAATGCTTAGTTTCATTAGGGACAAACAATTCACAATCCAGGATTTTCATTAGTCCATAATGGAGTCATGATCAAGGAGAAAGTGGAGTTAACCTGAATTACGCAATAGTCGCAAAGGGAGTGAGGGCAATCTCCTAATTCCTGTCACATGGTTTTCTTTCACCGTAGGAGCTTTACGACCACCTGAAGAACTACCTGGCTGACAGAGGCATCACAAATGACTTCTGTGAGAAGCTGTCTGACCTGGCCAGCGCTGTGGAGCACCGACAGTACATTGGCTTCCTGAACGAGCTCCAAGCATTCGTCAAGAAGTGACGTGGGTAACCCGCTCGCTTCTGGTCTACTGTGAAATTTAAGGGGAGCCTTGAGTCAGCATTCGTTGGGAGTGCAAACCCTACGTTGGCCCGTCATCTGATACTCTTGTCTGGTCTGCGTTGAAATTTAAAGGGAGCCTATAATCTGCATTTGTGGAGAGTGCAAACCCTGTGCTGTGATGTGCATGGTATGCAATCATGCCCACTTCCTGAAACATTTGTGAGCAGTGCTCTCGGAAGGCAATACTGCACAGTATCTATGCAGACATCACCCTGCAGTGCTGCATGCTGCATTATACATGTTCGTCTTCTAAATCTCCATGATGCAGATTATACACTCCCTTTAGTTATTTGTGAACTGAAGTATTGTCCCTGCTCTGACAGTACCTGTACCTGCTAAGCACCCTCCAGTAACTATGGACACTGTCTCTAAGATAGGATTGTGTATCAACACTATAAGTTTAAGGTAGTGTTTCCCTAGTTGAAGTTAAATGAAATATTTTCTTTGCCCTCATAATGATGTATTATCACAGAATTGACCGCACTGAAACTGAATGACTCATTAAAGCAAATCTATATCTTCAGCCTACAAAAGGGATACTCCAACCATGCTGTGATGTATAACAGGTGATGCTAGATCAGGCAAACAGTCAGCACACTGCTACTGACCAGACAGATTGGATGCACTTGTGAATTGGCATTGTTTGTTCCTGAAGGCGCCCAAGCATAATGGAACTATCTATGCTCTTTCTCTCTGTTTTGTGTGTGTGTGTGTCTCTCTCTCTCTCTCTCTCTCTCTCATGGGAGAATTTATTATCAGAACGTGGGACCTAATCTTCTAATCTATGTTGCCCAGTGTGATCATTAACCTATTGTACGCTAGACATAATGTAGCTATGTGGGATTTGTGTGTATTACTTGAGAATCAATTCACTCACGGCACATAAAGTGTTAATGCAAGGATTCTTTCGTTAAGCTTGCACACATTTTGGTTTGATCGTGAAATACTGTATAGATACTTACTCTTAACCCTTTGTGTGCCAGTCAAAATGACACTCTTTGGGATTTGTGTATATTGCGAAGAAATACACATGCAGAATACGAAAGGTTGAATGTGCCGTTGATATGCAGTTTTCTTTCCACCTTGCCTCCATGCAGCTGTGCCCTAAACCCATCAGGTCAGTAGTAAAATTAGACAAACAACCCTCTCTAAACCACCAAGTACATGCATTGTAAATCCCTTCAGTTTGTACCCACTGAAGCCTGTGAAATACTTCCCAGCTGAATGCAATTGTCCATACCACATACAGGGTAAGCAATCCCATAATGCACCACACAGCGACGTCCACAGTTGTTTCTTAGTCATGTCCACTTCCAGTCTTCATAGACTAAAATGGAAGCAGACACAACAATAAAAATCTGAATGTGGCCATGCGGTGCATCAGGAATGACTTTTCCTCATATACGGTTTGGAGCATTGATTGTATTCGGTGATTGTAATCACCATGTACACAACAGTTCAAAGGAATTGGCATAGGGAAAGGGAAAGGGAAGGAGCCGCAGTTTTAAACAGTGATATATTTTGTCCAGTTTAGCATGAAACACAATGCTTTAGCCTAAAAAGCATGTTTCATGCTGAACTGGACAAAATATACCGCGGCTTAAAACCTGTGGCTCCTTCCCTTTCCCTTTCCCTATGCCAATTCCTTTGAGCTGTAGTGTACGTGCACAATCACTGAGAGGTTGGTCTCAGGCTCACCACTTTGAATGTAGAGTGAATGTGAGAATGTCTCCATGGTAAAATGTGTTTATTCAGGTGGTGTATAGCTGGTTTAGTAGAAAAGCTGAACAATGCCAAAACTGCTTTTTTTGACGATCGTGTTAAAATCTTTAAGGTTTTAAATCGAGCAGTCAACCTATCAAATATCTGATTGCTATAGGCATGTTTGTCAGCATACTATAGAAGAAATGCACAGTGAGACAGGTTTTCATAGAACATGACTTTTATTGAATATGGTACTCTTATTTACAACTATGGAAAATAATAATGATTATTATCATAATAAAATTGTGAATAGACAGATGCAAAATCACCTATTGGCAGAACTCTTCACATTGTTGGTGTTACGTAATGAAGAGGTTTTACTATGGTTATCATACATCCTTCATTTGGTACATTTCCCAGAGAGTGTCTGGGACATTGGTGTGCCTCTTTGTTTTTATTTTCAGACTTCTTGTCTTGTTGATGAAGCTCAGAAATCTTGTTTTAGCAGTCTTCATGATTGGCACTACATTTACTTCAAATGTGTTCTGTGTGCCGTTCAAATAGTCCTTACATGAAGGAAGGTATTCATTTTTAAGATACCCTTTTACAGTTTTATAATACTTTGGAGGTTAGATATGCCAAAGCATTGTTTCTTAGAATAATTCTTTATCAAATTGATGAATTGCTTAAATGACCTCTTCACAACCACAGTACCCTGTGTCATTCTTAGGAGCTAAACATTAGAAAACTTGTCTTGGAGAGACAATTTAATCACAAAATCTATAATTCTGCTAGAAGCAGGCATAATTATTTCATTTGTTACATGGAATTGTCCATTATACAATGTCGTGCATTGTGCCATACAGGTGTACAATTATATGTGAGCAGGATATTAATTATTTGTGCATTAAATCAGGTTTATTCCATTTTCCTGTTTGAAATGAAACGATAATAGCAGCGTTGCGTCTGATTTTTTTTAAGTAGTCTTGTAACCCTCTGTCCACACAAAAAGCAAAAATTGACACTAGTCATCTTGATTTTCAAAATCTCACATTTTCCTTACAATATGTCCGTCTTTTCTCAAACTTTTACCAATTTGTTTTTTTCTGGGTTTTTCCTGCGTTTATTCAATTCAAATCATGATTGGGGTTAGATTCTCCATGAACTATACCAGTGCCCTGTCTTAGAAAGACTTGCGATCAATCTGAATCAATCTCAAGTTCCATTTCCAAATCAATCTCTAATGTAAGGATTTGCGATTGGATACAGTCGCAAGTCTAGTTGCAAACAATCATAATTATTTATACGGCAGGGCTCAGGGCTGTAATGCTCGTAAAGACTGAGCCACAATATTGTCTGAGACGCTGCTTCACTCTGATGTAGCTGGTCGGCACGATTTGGTGTTTCCGTCACAAGATGACGCACTTCTTTGCCCGTGGGTCGACCTGAAAAAAGAGAGAAAGAGAGAGAGAGAGAGAGAGAGAGAGAGAGAGAGAGAGAGAGGGGGGGGGATTTATCATATAATGGATATATAAATATACATATTCAAGAGAAGTGGGGTGAGTGATATTGAAAGAAGGGAAGAAAAGGAGAATGGGAGAGGTAGGTTGCAAAGAGAAGTAAAAAATATATGGTAGAGAGTGATAGCAAAACAGGTAGGGGGAAAGGCAACGTTTAGGTTAATTGATGCAAAGCCAAACAAAGTCGCCATGCTTTTCTGGGTTTTTTTCTTCCAAGATCACTTTATTATCCATACTCAAAAGGAACATATAACTACATAGCCCAGGTCACAGTTAAATTTCTGCTAATTGCATGATTTTGCAAGTTCCTGTTTTGTTTTGTTTTGGTTTTTTTTTTTTTTTTTTGGGGGGGGGGGGGGGTTGTGCTGCATTGCCAATTCTATAGTATCTAAACTGCAGATGTTCTGCCATATACGAGCACCATATTCCATTTAGATCATTCTCTGACCACTTTTTGATGCGGCCAATTTGAACTATTGAAGTCCGAGCTGCTATATAAAGGCCATGGTCACAACTGGTCTTGCACCTCTTTGCGTCTGGTCCGTGTGACATAGAGCTGCCGTATTCTTGCTGCAGGCATGTCGAAACGCAAGGAATCGCAGGAGTCAATTAGTCCGCTCCAGACGCAAGCTGCGGATATACTCAGCCGGTTGTGACCAAGGTTTTATGCGGCAGCAGCAACATTGCTATAGTCACGACCACTCACCAATGCCTTTTGATCCTGATGCTGTCTAATACTTTCTTGTGAGAGATGTGGGGAAGCGCTCGTCACCACGACGGCCGTCTCGGTCGGATGAAAGTCTGACCTCTTCAAGGAAACCTCTGAATTCGTCTCGCCGCTCCGTACCGTCACCCCGTCTCCATCGAGTCTCTTCCTTAGATTACAACCACGACACAAGGCCGAGGAACACACGTGGCATGGAGCCGCACCGACACTGGAAGAACGTGATTTCGTCCGCATTCTGGGCTGGAAATCGTCCAATCTCGTTAAAACGTTTGAATTCTCATCTCTCGCTGAGTCCTTGTAGTTTTGAGCACGCGCAGAACGTTCGGGGAATTCGGATGACGTCATTTCGGACTCCAAAATGTACATCTCGTCTTGCGCGTAGGCCCATCGCTGCTGCGTGACGTCAGAGGTTGACGCGGACCGAGGCTTGCGTTCATTGGTCGCACACGTACAGCGCGTCGGTGTTTGCGCATCAACACTAGGTTTACCAGGGAAGAGCTTAGTTTGCCGAGACGCGAGGTAATCTCGTGGTATGGTCGGAACAGGTGAATCCTTGGGCTGTAGAAAGAATAAAAATAATAAAATTAGCAATCTTGGACCTAACCATGAAAATATTTTGTTTTCGGACGTACGTGAGTTACAGGCCTCCATCTGAACCATAACCATAATTTCTATCAAAAAACAAAAACAAAACTAAGCGTGTTTCTACTTAATTGTGTATTGCCTGCGCAGCAGATTACGCGGGAGTCGCGTTTCTCAGTATCAGAGTAGAGAAAAGCCATCCCGCAAAACACGTATGCAGGCTCAGTGAAGAAAAGGCATTGTGGACTTCTCTTTCAGGAAAACGTGTCTTAAGAACCCGATTTATTTCTGATCTTTAGATTTCGAATACAGCAGCAACGAGTCTCACCGTGAGCGTCACGAGAAGGTCGAAGGGGAAGCCGTCCGGGTCATCGTGTGAGTCTTGGAAGAAGAGCTGAGTGTGAGCAGTGTCTCCATGGTTACCCCTCCACCCAGGGCAACCGGCTGCTGGGCCGTCCAAATAGGCCACGAACATAACGCCCTCTACGGCACGGTCTGCATGCAGAGGAACGCAGATGGGACAGATGAATAATCATAAGCATGATAGGTGTGATCGAGTTGTTAGGAAAGTTGTTTATAGAGCTGACAATAGGGGCCTTAAAAAATCCCGAAACTGTATGAATCAGCAGATGACCCGAACGACTCGGAGTTACTGAAAATGTATTGTAAATGAAAATGTAAATGAAAACTAGTTTATGTTGTATAAATTTTAAGACACTTTACAAAGAAAAGGATGCTGCGTTTTACTATGCAAGTGGGCCATATCCTGTGAGATACACGTCCTCACGTCCATTTCAACAAAATCTCTTTAAAGGGATCTGAAGATGAAAGACAAACTATTAAAAATCTAATGATAAAAAGATGACCACGCTAATAACTTAAACTGTACCAAATCATTATGATCACATTAATAACACTCATTATCATGCACGTTAAGATGCATTGACACAGAGGCGGGTTGCCACTTCCCGCTTGGCACCTTTCCTAAGGCCTTTTATAACTTTTTCCCTCTTCTTACGGAGCTAGTTAAATCGCATTGGCATTCACAAATTGCTACGCGAAAGATGTTCAGACTTTCACAAAAATCGTCTAGAAAACCCTCACGTCAAAGTACATGTGGCAAGCTCCAGTGGACTACCGTTACGGTAACTTATCGCTGGACATATACCTTTAAGGCGCTGTCACACCTTGGCGTTTTAGACAGCGTATGCCCGACCTATGAGGAATTTGGCGAATACGCTGGCGTACGTCGAATACGTTACGGGTAAGTTTTGCATACGTTAAGAGTACGCTAAAACACGCTGGTATACGTCGTCATACAGCGAGGTCGTCGGAAAAATTTTGTGCAAGCACAAAATTTTTCGACGTATGCCAGTGTATGGCTCATACGTCCCGCATACTCGGGCCATAAGTTGTAGGCAAGTTACGCGATCGTTGATACACGTTGACACACTCGTAAGTTACTCGTAAGTTACTCGTAAGTTACTGATAAGTCGATATACGTCGAGATAATGTCCAGCGTACCCTAAAACTTACTTCTAACCTATAAGTCACGTGCTTTGAACGTATGTGTAACTTAACTCCAACGTATATTGACGCGTGAAGACGTATGAAGACGTGCTCCGGACGACCACAAAACTTACTGAACGTGTTTATAACTTACAGCTACCGTATAATGCCGTATTAATTTTCTTCGGCATGGCGGTGGTGTTGATACGGTGATGTATCGTGCAGTTATGATCTGAATAGTCGAGCGGCAGCCTTTTTAAAGGCTACGACACGTGTTCGTCAGCGATGCGCTGCCGCGCGCTATGCGTAAGTTAGGCCATCGTAGGGCATAAGTTGTGTATGCCAGCAATACGCTAAGCATTCGTTGGAATACGTTACTTATAAGTTAACGAAGCGTTTGATATAAGTTACTAATACGTTATGTATACGTCCAACTCGTTATGAATACGCTAAGTATACGCCCAAAGTTGAAAAAAAAAATCAAAGTTCAGCGTATGCCGACGTTTTAGAGAAATTTTGATACGTCGGGCATAGGCTGTCTAAAACGCCAAGGTGTGACACCACCATTACGGTCTTGTCTTTGCTTGGATCTGCCTGCTGCCACGCCCTTCAGGTCGTACGTGATGTTGCCTCCCCGCTCCGCCCGGCTGTATGTGAGTGCGTAGAACTGGCCCACAGCTAGCCCTGAGTCGGAGCAGTCTAGCAGCCAGCTGATCGACCCGCTAGGCCGCCCGGGCTGGCGGCTCAGGTACGCCTGGCAACAGGTAAGATCATTTCATTTGATTCGATTTATTTAATACGTTTTATAATTGTGATAGACAAAGTAAAATCGGATAAACATTACAGATGAGGGAGAGAATGATAAATGTGTGATATAGGGAGGCAGATGGAGAGAAAGAAAGGAAGAGAGGTACATAGAGAGTGGGAGAAGAGGGGGAGAGGGAGAGAGAGAGAGAGAGAGAGAGATCCTCAATTAAATAGGTAGTGTATATCGGCACCGTCACGGTGTCCCCTCGATTTGTTTTGTGTTGGGGACACAAGTAATATGTTTGTACATGTATCAGAAAAATTCTCGGCACCGTCACGGTGTCAGTCACACCAGCCAATCAGAAATACTGTCCGTTCGGTCATGTAGTCCTGTACTGCGGACATACACATTTAATCACGCACAATCATGCAATTGCTGCAACGCTCGGGAAGATGAGCTATAAAATGGCCAAAAAGGGTCTGAAAATATCAATTTTGCACTGTAAGTATGCATTATTGTCTGCTTTGCACCCCGACCTCAAGCTACGACTCTCTTAACGTCATAAAATGCAGAAGGGGCGAAAAAATATGGAGTCGGAGGGCTTGTCGTCGTGACCAAATGTTCATGGTTGCATGGAGGCGCTATCACGATGTGCATTGTACATGCACCTCGCGTGTATAAACGTGCACACGCTTATCGGTGTGTGGCCATGGTGGAGGTGAAGGGGGTAGGGGGTCACTAAATGTTTGGTGTGTAAAGCAGATGTAAATGCATGGGGTGTCAGTCTCCTGGGTCACTATATACATCACAATGACAGGTAGATTTCAACAGTCTTTATAATAACATCATTAACATGATTACGAATGATGTCCGTTCTCTTACCCATTCCCGCTCTTGCTCTGGTTCGGCACGGTGGACGCGCTGCATGTTGACCACGGTATGCGCACCTTTCTTCCAGCCGCGCACCGCGGGCGCGTGGCGGCCGTAGCGGTAGTACGCATCGTGCGTCGAGCTGTACCTCAGATGAAACACCTTGGCCTCGATCTCCGCTGCGGTCAGGCTGAATACATTGTGTGGCGTCTCTACCTTAAGAAGAAATCAAATGTTGAGAAAAAACATGACATTATATGACTATGTACAGTACCTGGGCCCTGTTGCATATTGAAGGTAACGTTGCTCCCAATGGCAACTTCTATGGAAACCTTGAATTTGACTCGCTGTCAAGCGATGTTACCATGGTAGTTACTATTCATGGCAGAGTTACAATGCTCATGACCATGCTCTCGGCTTCCACCCTTTTTTCTCTCTTGGCGTCTATCTATTAAGCTGATAACTTCTATCTCTTACACTATCTCACATTCTCCTCGTCTATCCCCCTCTCTCTCCCTCTCTCTCCCTCCCTCTCCCTCTCTTCCTTTCTCTTTTCTCCGCCTCCCACAACCCCCACCCCTTTCTCTCTCTCTCTCTCTCTCTCTCTCTCTCCTTCAAACACACACACACACACACACACACACACTCACACATACACTCCCTCTCTGTATTTCTCTGTCTCATCCCTTCTCTCTCTCTCTCTCTCTCTCTCTCTCTCTCTCTCTCTCTCCCTCACACACACACACGCACACACACACTTTCACACACCCCCATCCCTACTTCCCTATCTCTTCTCATATCACCACACGCCATTCTCCCGTATTTATGGCCATGATGCTATTGCGGCTGAGCCGTTTCGTTATTATGAATATCATAATTTCAAGTTTTCTCCCTTTCCACCCAATACACCTGACCGTGGCAAGGCCGCCTGGCTCCTCTGACCACAGTAATGCAATTCTACCTCAATCATCGTGCCCAGAGGTTTGTGGCATGCCTTCTCCAATTTCCCCATTATGCATTCATCAGTGTTCACGTTGCTAAGATACAACAAACAATGCAATATGTATGTGTATGTGTTTTCTCATTATTGCATATTTTACCGCCATCCATGTCAATGGTGGATTTTGTTATTATGGCCAGTATCAAGCATGTCATATTAGGTCATTTATATATATATATATATATATATATATATATATATATATATAACATGCATGTCATGAAAAAAAAAACATAGACTGTTACTTTGCGTATTACACAATACAAAGTATTGGCTTGCTACAATCAAGAACATGCTGTGACCATATTTGGCAAATACGGCAACAACAGATGCTTAATAACGCTGCACCGGTCTTTCTCTTTCTTCACGGTCCTGACGTCTTCATGAATTGTAATTTTGATCCGCGATATCATAAATTAATCTAAAATAATCACATATGACAAAGAAGGAATGCAGTGTAAGCGCACGGTTGCCATGGTAGCGCTGTATGGCGTACTTAATTGACATAGCAGGCGGTGATTAGACATTCGGAGGGCCACTCCAAAGAAAGCTGCATTCAAACTACTATAGAGCTTGAAACATGCGATCGTGTATATGCTGGTTTCACTCGTACCAACTGAGGGCTGAACTACGACGATAGGAATCGATATGCGTTTGAAGCGCAGTCTGATATCCCTACCGATCAGACCGTTAGGAGAGTGAAATATCACATCATTATTTTTACTGATTGTTATCTCATTCCTTTCTTCTCATTTTGCACCCGATAGTGTTCGGCAAATAATGTACCGCATGGAAACAACCGCATCACGCACATGATGCAACCGGAAGTTTTCTAGAGATTATTTATGAATACACCGTCCCCATGGAAACCTATCAAGACTGGGAGAGTTGACATGATATGGGGATGATGATTAGTGCAAAGCATGCGCAGCTGCCTGCCCGGACCGAGCTCGAAGGGGGGATTCTAAAAGCACGTTCAAACGGACGCCGTTTGCCGTTGCCGTTTGCCGCTTACCGCTTGTACTTGACGCGAGGGCTTCCCCGTCGCCTCAAAGAAAGCCGCTCCACGTAGCGATCTGTATACTAGTATACTAAAGCGGCCAGCAGCTGCATATGATTGGAGAAACTCAATAACAGGCCAAATAAGGGGATTGTTAATGCTAAATACGTTACTCATTGCGGATAACTCTCTAGTGATATAATCGTTTGTCTCGCAACGTATGGTCAACAAGGAATCTAAAAATATCACGATGTTTCGTGCGCCGCTGCAACACTTCGTCACGTGTGATACAAAATTGTAGTACGGGGTGTACATTAAATACCCTTTGGTCAGTGCAGCGCGCTTACCGAAACCCGCTCCTAAACGGTCAAAGGTCAAAGAGGGTTGTTATTTGTAATTTGTAATTTCATTGTTTCCTTAACTCATAATAAATATAGTACTGTACTACAAATTATACAAATTGAAAAATATACAACAAATAATACATTGATAACAATGATAATGATGAATACTGAGACTGTGGATGGTTAATCCCCAAAAGAGATTTCGGCAAACTGAAAAACCACTCCCCCGCCCCCCCCCCCCCCCCTCTCTGTCTGTCTGTCTGTCTGTCTGTCTGTCTCTCGCTCTCTCTGTCTCTCTCTCTCTGTGTCTCTGTCTCTGTGTCTCTCTCTGTCTCTCTCTGTCTCTGTCTCTGTCTCTGTCTCTGTCTCTGTCTCTGTCTCTCTCTTTCTCTCTCCGGTATACCGTGTATGAACGAAGCTTCCAGCCCCCCCCCCCCCCCCCCCTCAAACACCACGAGCCCTTTTCACCCTGCGTGCTTGCGTCAGCTGCTGAGCCTGTATTGTCCAGCAGCCTCTTTACCCATTGTTTGCACAACACCACCAAAAATCATAAACATGGAAATCAATAAACCTTTGTTTGCAAACCTCGCGGGAGAGCGTACTCTTTATTTTCAGTCCATCGCAGTATAATATCTGTACCATCACCATAGGTACGTATTTGCTGTTGGGACCCCATAAGGGCCTGCAGATAGCGATTTCCTTTTCCGTATGTTTGTATTCCTTGCTGGTATATGATGACTACACTTGATTTCTTAATGTATAGGAAATTAAGTAGAAAGATAGATGAATGAATTCAAATCAATTCAAACTAATGTTTTGTTATATGCGTGATTTGGTTATTATAGTCCAGCGGCATAGCTCCATATTTTGATCTAATTGTTCAATTTTGTCTTAAACCACCAAATTTTACACTCATGTAAAGTGAGATATTTTACCATTGAGCCCTCTCATAATTTCGTCCAGGAGAGCCATGGCGGCCATTTTACAAAATGGAGATAATGTAATTGTTTTCTTCATTATGGAGAGTTAAAATATTTCATTACAGGAATCTTGCCTGCATGAATCACTGAAGAATCACGCAAGTGATTGCATTAATAATCAGGGATACAATTAGAGTAAAGATGTTCGGGTGAATCATTTCCATGGCCATGGTCCCTCGCATCCCTTCTCCACACGAATCACCGTGTGTCAACAGGCATGATATTACATACCGTAGGCCTATTTCTTATTCCAATGATTATTGATTAGGATGTTTGTTTGTTTTTTCCTTTGGGGCTTGGACAGCTTACCGTTCACCATCAAGGCCATGGTCACGGACCCCGTTGCATAAAACTTACCATTAATTTTATGGATAACTCTGCCATCAGATGGTAACTGCCATGGTAAACAGCGCTCGACAGCCAATCAAATTCATGGTTTCCATAGAAGTTGCCATTGGTAGCCAAGCTACCATTCATGGTTAGTTTTACGCTACAGGGTGATGGACTGTCCCTCTCAATCCAAGCTCTCCTTCCCATCAACCGAAAAAAATATATATGAACTCTTTTTGCGCCGCTGTAGCAATTTTGCACAAGTAATATGCACATATCCCATAGATCTACAACTTGTCTGACATGCCAAGGATTAAAAAGCTTCATATATCCTTGCCCTTGCCGACATTTATCCCTCTTTGCTACGACCATATATTCTAATGACGTCATCCGGCCTAGCATACATGTCGCTCGATTACCCAAGATAAAAATCAACAGAGCTCGGGAATTCTAATCGATACAAATCTTCGTTCCTCCACGCCGCTCCCACCCCACCATACCCACCGTGCCCATGGATGATCTAGGTCATAATTGGTATGACAAAGGACTAGCGGACTGTTGGGAAATTATCATTTTGTGCAGCATCAAGTATAAACGTCCCCATGGCAACTACACGATCACTGATACTGTACCAGCGTAACTAGGAACTCCACTCACGTTTTAATTTGAGCAGGAAATCAATATCAGTAGTAACGGTATGCCTATAAAGTGCTTGATAACAGATTGACCGGTCAGGCTGATTGACTGGTGGGGATATGGAGCGAAGATGAACTCTTTCGTTACTATTAGTTGGTAGATGCGTGGTTCTTCAATAGGGTTTTCAAGGCGTGGTATTGTGAGTGTTAAAGAGACAATTCCCCTGAAAAAGTTCCTACATTAATTTTTACACGTTTATGTTCACATCTTAGTTGCTATTGGAGATAGACATGCTTTGAGAGCTGGTAAGATGTGGGTCTTACACTACTAATAATGAAAGCATACAATTTATGCTTTCACAGACACATAGACATCACCTCGAAATCGATAAAAGCAGGTGCCCGTCTCCAGACGCCCAGGAAAGAAGGAATGAAAGTGTAAAAGAGTGAGAGAAAAAGGGGGGGGGGGGCAGAAGAGAGAGAGAGAGAGAGAGGGGGGGGGGGTTCCAAGCAAATATAGTGAAGTGAGGAATGGTGACAGGGAAACAGAGAGAGAAAGAGAGAGAGAGAGAGAGGGGGGGGGGGGGGTTACAGGCAAATATAGAAGGTTACTCGCGTAGTTTTTATCATACATGTATTATCGTCTTACGGCATGACGGGAGCGCCGTACTTGAACGTATTCGTGCAACGTTTTTATATCCTCATATGCTCACTACATCATCATGATAATCCAATGTTCTCTTCGTTTCTACTTCACCGCTTCGCCCAGATAGGTCAAGTTCAGCCTTGAACGGCCATTAACAGCGGATGCGCCTTCTCTAGCGACCAAATCCAGTGAGCATCATATGGCGTATAAACCTATATACATCGCACAGTAATGTCACTACTTAATCAAATTTCGTCCAAAGATCATGAGCTCTGCCCACATTCCGATGTGTAGCGTGAGTTATGTCAACTGAAGGCACGACGCAGCGCAGCCCGGTGTGTGCTGTATCTATCCAAACGAAGCTGCCTCTGAGTGTTGCGTAGCTCGTGGCCATCAAACACACCCATCATCCTAACATGCCCGTTCCTATTAACCATCCACCCAGACACCAGCGCCACCGTGCACCTTCATTGCTATCATATGGCTGATTATTTGAACTCATCCACGCACTTTTGCACAAGTTATGCACATTCGCAGAGCAGCAGTTTGTACTCAAAGGGTGAAATGAAAATACATGTACAACAATATCAATTAGTAGCCTACTACCCAGCGTACATTTACCATGAATATAGCTTGAAGGCCGACCTTGCCCATTTTGTGTTGGCTTCTAAAACATCATCTCGAAAACGCACTATGCCATTGTGCATTCAAAATGTATCTCTCAAGAAGCATCTTATGAAAGATGAAAGATGTCTTCATTATTGTTTAGTTTATCATCGGCCCTGGAAAAGGCTCACGAAATCAAAGATATTTCGTCATATACTGTAGGTCTAAAACATTTTACATTAAAACTTTATGTGTATCTGCGTAAAAACTTAATTTGACACTAGCGCATGAAAATTCATTGTCTCAACAGGATTCTACTGATACCCTGACTTCTGTGTTGGAACCATTTGAATTGATAGAATTAACACTTCATGCTCGTATGTTTACTGTATAAAATAATGTACGCAATTACATAAGCATGTATATGATGTATAACGATTTTTTTTTTTTTTTTTGGGGGGGGGGAATTGTATAAAACGTATAACAGAAATGAGTACTAATCTTACCTCATCTGATAACTTCTTTCTCCGCTCTGAAACAAGAAAAAAAAATAGAGAATGATCAACATATTTAACCAAAAAATGTTAATATATTTACACTTATTACCATGACTACGTAATGTTCTTTTAGGTAGAATGATCAGGGTTGTCCTTTCATTGTGAACGAACACGACGATGACGCAGTCTCCCAAACAGGTTGTCTCTCTTCAAGAACAATCGCCATAATCTCATTGTGCAAACCTCATTAGCGATAGCTACTGCTGTTGCATCGATGTAGCCTTGTACAAGATCCACTTTCCATGTACAGTAATTGCCCTAACCTTTATTCAAGAAATTGCAAATCAATTACCATGCTGGTACTGTCCTGACTGCCACGAGAAGACCCGTTTGATAAAGTGCCCTGTCTGTTTAAACGATGAGCTTCTACACAATGAGCAGTATCTTGAATGCACGCAGACTCAGCTATCAATCAAATACGACTTAGCAGTGTTTGGCAATTTAAAGCTAAAAGCTAATGCAATCCACGTGTTGGAGACGGCTTCTTGATTAGCCCTCTTATCTGGAATGTGTTATCTCGTAAATATATCCCTCAAATTTTAGACTGAGCATTTATTTGGGAACATAGAAGAAGCAAAAACGCACGTTTAGAATGTATCCGTCTTATCATGCTTATCGTGTCAGGTTTTTTTTTGCTTTATAAGTGGAAATGTTGCAGTCTTTGGTACACGCGATCTGACATGTCTGAGAGTTGATTAATACTGAGCATGGGCGAGATTATCTCTGTCATCATAGTCATGTCATGTGTCTCGTCTTCGGCGTTTTATTTTACATGTTATTTTTCTTCTTCGTGACCACCTTAATGTTCTCATTCTTGTTCGTTTTCGTCTTACATGCACCCTTCAACTGTTTAATGCTGACTATAATTTGCGTGCGTGTAGGTATAGTGTAGCAACTAAACCGCTATCATACCGGGTATTTACTAAACGGCTCTCTTATAAATATATGTATATTTTTATTTTTAAAAAATAGTTACGCATAACCACTACGGTATGGTTATGTTCGCATACTTTAAACGAGACGCGTAAACATCACACTGAGAACTGATAGAATAAACATGTACCTATAGGATAATGAGTTAAGATTGACCACCATATCCTAAAGTATAATGTATGTAATACATTACATAATACACCCTTGATTGAATTAACATTATGTTTACATATCTTCTGTGCGCAAATGACGCAGAACTGCTGAGCCGAAAGTTCGGATGAAGGATCGAGTCAAACAGTCAGAGAAACGCTAAAAATATCCTGTCTCTTTGCGCACAAAATGTTGACAGCAGCGCTTGCTATATCAAACTGCAATTATAATGCGTCTACCCTGCTAGATATAGAGGTATATGATAAATATCAACAAACGTAGAAAAATACCTATGCTTACGCATAAGCAAATTCAGAGAGATACCAGTACTCACTTTTCCTGATTTTTTTCCTCTTGTGTGAGGTCCGGCTGCTGGTTGCTGCTTCCATCATCGCACAGAGATTCCCCAAGACATGCCGCTCTACCAAGTCGACTAAATCCGGTTGCGCTTTCCGCAGCTCACTGCAGTGTATATATCAGCGTTCACATTCAGCTCACTGCCAATGTCATGGTCTATTATTATCATTGGACGAGCTACATGTATATAGAATCATGTATTGATTACCTACGCAGCGAAGCTCAACTGGAGGTTCTATTATGATTACCTTTAAATCTTGTGAATGACTCGCTTAGATACTAATATTCTATTATCGTCTCTGTCACACGCACAATAGATGGTTGGTATACATGACTTGCCCATGCACAGTGGCCCGCTACAAAGTTTCGTGTTTGCGTCTCTTCGTCTACGTACTGCTACGTCAACAGCAAGGTGTGATTCCGATCACTCCAATCAACAATATGATCCGACCGTCATAGGTTATATTAGTTTTCATAAACATACATCTCACCGTAAAGAAGGGGTTTAATGGCTATGGATTTAGAAAAGGCTTCTGATTATCTCTCTCATGAGCTTTTGAATTAAGTTTTCTTTATTCATTCGGATTTAGAGACCCGTTCGTTTTGTAAGTAGGTCAATGCTTTGTGTACACTCAAAGTTTTGTTGTGGACTGTGGTATGACAACTTGCTATGTTTATACTAATTTTACAGATGTGTTAGTCGAGGGGCCCCTATTTATCATGATTAGTGAAGAATTGGCTCAAATTTAGGTGGAAGGAACGATATTCGGAATATTTGGATTCAAGTAACATTAAGAAAGTAGGAGGAATGTTTTAGATTAAAAAAAAACGAAAGACATTCAGGATCAACTGCTGGAGGCGGTAATGTATTTCCATTTGGATATTTTTGTTTGCTTAAGTTTGAACAGATTAATAAATCAATCTTGTCTATTGAATATCATTTTATTAACAACATCAACAATAGCAATACAAAAACTTATATGTATATGAAAAAATTGTATTTTACAAAAAAATAAACAAACAAAACTGGCAAGACTCCACCAATGAATTTGTAATAAAGCATGTTATTTGTGATGCAGCAGTTAGAACAATTTTTTTTTATCTCTCTCTCTCTCTCTCTCTCCCCACTGCCCTCCTCTCCCCCACCTCTCTCTTTCTGTGTGTCTATTTCCTTTCTCTCTCCTCTCTCTCTCTCTCTCTCTCTCTCTCTCTCCCACTGCCCTCCTCTCCCCACCTCTCTGTATCTGTATCTCTCTTCTCTCTCTCTCTCTCTCTATGTATAAAGACCCACTCTCTTTTAATCCGTTCTAGGAATGGAAACTACGAATAAGAACGATTAAGGTACAGGTATTGGGATTCATTTCATTTTAATTTATTTAATCTAAACAAGAAGCGTAAACATTCTTTGGTTTGTAAATCCGCGCCACTGTTAAAAAAAACACACACACAAAGAAACATATAATCACAACGTAAACGAGAGAGATATAAACTACCAGGCTTCTACATAAGAACGAAAGAAAGTTTATATGTATGTTTTTTTCTTTTAATATAATGGTGAGTGCAAACGAATATCACAACCATGAAAAGTATGAATATAATCAGTGCAATTGATAGGCAACAAATATCTATATGGATTTGATGATTCAATTCATTTTACGGAGAGCGTGTCGGTAACGCCATCTGACATTCATTGTGTTTGTGAGGAATAATGAATAATGAGTGATGCGCTCGATATAGATACATTTCCAGACGAGGTAGACAAAGAAGACGTTGACCCAATTCCGGTACGTCTTCAAAGACAGTTATTAATCTTTAAAGTATGATCCGTCTCACTGGCATCCTCTTTGATTTAATAACATGAACTTGAATAGGAATAGGAATGGTTGTCTAAAGACGATTAGAATAAGGGACCCGTCGATACGTATGCCTACACTGGCATGGCAATGCAGAAGAGAAATTACACAAATCTATTACCATTAAACTTCCAATCTTGGAAACATTATTTGAACAAAAACTGAAGTATGTACACCTGTTAAATTCATAAATATATCATTCTACAAAATAAACATTGATTTAAAACCGCTTTTATCTTTTATCTTCTCTTCCGAGATAACATCATTGTTTTGCACTTTAGCACCCCCCCCCCCCCCCACACACACACACACACAAACACACACAAGCACACAAAGGGTTATAATATTGCTCGTTCTTGGTTTTGGATAATGCTTAATCTACATAATTATTCACGTGGCCGTTCTCGGGTTTGGATTAAGCGATTTGGCACCTCCGTTTCACAAAATCGATCGACAACTTCATACTAACAGTTGAGGGGAGGATAAGAGCCGTGTGAGTCAGTGTGAGGGTCTTGCCTTCGACGTCGGCCTCGGGGTAGTTCGCCAGAATGATGTAGCGTTCATCTAGAGGGCGTCAAGAGAACAAACCTGTCTCTGGCTCCCGTTCCCCTTCGGCTGACCCTGCACAGCACCTCTCCCCTGAAGGGGTCCATGTACCCCACGGTACTCACACCTTATATACCACCCCCACCCCATTACTACCATCACCACCACCACCACCACCTCCACCCCCACCTTCACCACCACCACCATGATACCACCCCCTCCCTCCCTCCCCCCCCCCCCCCCCCCCCCTCCTCCCCACCTACCACCACGATGCCCATGGTTTCCACCCAACTCCTACCCGTCTCTAGCTCCTGTTCCCCTTCGGCTGATCCTGCCCCGACACAACCCCTGCAATCAACTGTACCCACACCTTACATACCCCCCCCCCCCTCCCTCCACCCATCATACACTCTCCAACCGTCTGCCCATGGTCCCCACCCAACTCCTACCTGTCGCCAGTGGTCGCCAGCCCCAGTACCCCTCCCATGATCAATCATGCCCCGACGCAGCTCGGTACCTCTCCCCGGAGGAGAAAACGACGGTTCCGTTCCTGCAGTGGCAGTCGGTCTCACCGTCAGGGCTCCAGGTCTCCGCTGACTGGAACTTGCAGGGCAGCCGCACTCCTACGGAGGGGAAGGAGGATAGGAAAAGCAATTTATCGGGAGTAGGTCTAGGGTTAGGTGCGTGCAGGAGCATTTATGATGATGATGATGATGACGACGACGATGATGAGGGTGATGATGGGTCATTTGACCGCACAACGGTTTATTATATTTTCAGTGGATGTTGTTAGGTTCATTGAGCTGTCGCTTGCTTCTTTCGGGAAAAGAAAGTGTTAGAGTCGTCATGAGATGATATTGACCCTTATTTTGCAAGTTAGGGCAGTCTTAATTACTCACGCCCCCACAATTTTCCCACAGCCGACTTTCTCACGTTTTGTGGCGGTATGTACCTGTTTCCCGTCTGTTTACGCAACCCGTTTTTCACCTTCTTCCTTTATAGGAATTAAAGGAAGTGGCCTCTACTACCTCTCCAGCATACAAACGTGGAAGGGGAAAGAGAAAGACAGCGAATCAGATCACAAGTGGAAACAATTAATTACGATGGAGTTTCTTGACCATGTGGCATGTTGAAGCCGGTTTTAAAAAGTTTGTTTTAATCAAAGCAAAATCGGGGGAAAGGAGGGAAATGGCCAAACAATGCAAACTGGACAATACACAGGCACTTTGCTCTACATCATACTGGCAAACTAATGTCCGTTTGTGATTGGCTCCCTCCGCGGCTATCAAGCGGAGATAAACGCCACGCGATTGGCTGTACATTGTAAGACTGACATATGATTGGATAAAAATTCGCACCAACATCGCATGCGCTCAGTGAACCCTATGGGAACGATTCGCAAACACCATGAACACTGCAATGCGTCAATACACGGCCTTCAACATAAATCAACTCCGAAGTTGATAAAACAACTGAGAATCATAACGCAAATATAGCACTGTGTATTAATGGAGAGCATCATGTTATCCGGCACACAAAGGTTCATTCCCGGGGTAAGCTGGCCAATGAGGGTGTGCCCCACCCCAACAGGGGCGTAGCTATCGGGGGGGGGGGGGGTACGTGTCCCTCCATACAAATTCCGTGTTCCCCCCTCCCCCCCCCCCCCTCCGTGCCCCCCATATGATTCCCATAGAGCGGCATTTTATCTGGCACACAATATTTTGGTGCCCCTACAAAATTTCAAGGCCCCCTCCTCCCAGTGCCCCCCCCCCCCCCCCCCCTCGTTGACAAAATCCGAGCTACGCCGCTGTTCCACAACGAGACCTCCTTTGTGGACGCATTGAATACACTGCTGGCTCGCAGGACATGAAGTCGTATCCAAACTTGGATACGGCATTTTATAATGCAAAGAAACACATAACATAATAAAAGAAGAAATTAAATTGTGTGCCTTTTTGTTATATTTTCCTTGATGCATGTGCCATGACCAAAGTATGAATATGAATACAAATACAGAATAAAAACAGAGAGAAAACGGATCTGAGAATGGTGGAGTCGAAATAGGGGCGGCAGAAATTAATGAAGTAGCGAGAAAAGGCCTGTTTGCAAATCTATGCAAGCACATAACCCTAAATAATAAAAAAAATAATAATAATAAGTGGCGATGAATGATAGGAACTACAACGAAAGCAATTTGATTTTGATTTATAAAACGTGACTAGAAGACACTGACTTTGTACATAGAAATTATGTCCTTTCACACGATTGCTATTATACTGCTTAAAATCATATAAACATTTCTAGTACAGAGGATAATTATCACGTGGATAATGAACATCATTCTTGTTAAATATGGGATAAAATGCTTCATGCCACACTTAAGATAACATTTTCAGATGTATTATAATTTAACGGAACTATACTGATTATAACAATGCTATGCAAAAGCCCAAATCATGAACACCTTTCTGAAAGCGCAGGGATTGAAGCGTATATTGTGACAAGTTGATTTGTATTAATAGCTAATGCAGTTAATCGGACAAAAGGTAATGAAAATTTTGAGGAAGATTCGACTAATACTGTCAATAAGAAAGTGATGTTATTTGCATCAGCAATCTATCAGCAGAATGTAAGGCCTGTGAAACTCATTAGCAACTAATTTAAGCATGAATATGCCAGCGAAACCTTGCTAATCGGGTAATCGGGTGATTACAAGTCTTGTTATGCCCTTACAGTTGTATTATTTTGAAATCGAGAAGGTCCAGACAGGGGACTCTGATTAGCCACGCGACCGGGGAAAGTCCTAGAAAGCATTCCGTAAGCTTTAACAACATCGCCCACTTTGTTTGCGGCTTTATGATCGCATTAACCACTTCAGTGCCGAGCATCGGCAGCCCGGATCAAGGCCGCTAGCCCAGCTCCATGCCCATGGGACTGAGTAGGTTACAAATAAATAGGTGGGATCTTTACTGGATGGAGTTAAACCTAAATAGACTAGGTTTCTCATCAGTCTAGTATCTCTTTGTTATGTCTGCTTATGTCTGATGGCTTGCGAGTGGTCTTTTCTCGTTAACAACACGACGCAATCAAATTTGCAACGGATGTAAAAAGTTGTGCGATGATGGCGCTGTTTTGTTGTTCATTTTCACAGACGTACGTACGTTAAACGTCGTTCTATTTCTTTCCAAGTTGATATTGATCAGCTGAATGTCGGTGCCGAGCACGGGACATCAAATATCATTATGGAATGATTTTTGATATTCAGGAGCACACTTTAGTACCCATGCAGAGGTAAGCCCCCACCCCCCCCCCCCCCCCTTCAATTACACAATTACACACTGCTTTTTAAAATTGAGATCCAACCACCACTCCACCCCGCCCCCTAGCTGTTCACGACCTCCAGCACTGCTCCGGTGGTTCTAATTCTGTGAAGAAAACCCCATACTAAGTATATAGGCCTACTCCTGAAGTACAGAATACATAAATAACATTTTCAATAATCTGTTTGCCTGTGAGCCCTGAACCCTAATTGCGGCTTATTTCTAAAAGAAAATACACCTGACTTATCGACTTATCAGACAGCATCAAGTTGTACCAACACATTTTGCCAGGTATATATTTAATTTGTCAATGAAACGTTAGTTTTAGTTCGCATGAAAGTTAGTTTTTAATATTAGAGTAAACTAGCTTGTTCTGTCTCTATAGCATTGGAATATCCAATCAGGATTAATAAACTATGCATAGATATTCAATTCCTATTAGTTGCTTTTTGCTGTATTTGACCCAGAATTTTATAGTTCGTATCTTCCACGGGGTTCATTAGACGTGAGTGTGCTAGCTTTAGCATGAATCTGTCCAGCAGGTATTGAGATATCACATAGCAGGTCTAACAGTTGCACAGGCAAGCTTTTAGACTAGAATTTATGCCCACGAGAACCTGACCAACGAACGACAAAGACTGCTCCTGAGGGTCAAAGACCGCTACCCAGGGCCTGCCAATAAGGTTTGGACCCAAGACGGCAAAATCAAAGTCAGGACACAAAATAACAAGACAGTCTTTGTCAGTTCTGAGAAACAATGGTCAGAGCATTGTAAAACATAAACGTGACGCCTGTAGACTCTGTCCTCGACTTAATGAAATGTTTATATGTGGTGGTGGGTTTATGTATGATATGCTATTTCTGTAACAACCTGTCTTGTACTACTCTTGCTTGTTACGATAAATACAGCAAACAACGTTATATCAAATGTTCCTCTTTTGCTTTTGAGGTGGTTTCCTTCCATAAAAGCTCTCAATTTGCCATGCATGTACCTGTACCGTTCCACGTTAAATGTTTGATATAGCGGATGACATAGAAGATTACTTGGAAGGGACATGTGACTATTACTTTACCGATACTTTTAAAGCAAACATTGAGGCAAATGAATGTGACAGACAATTGTCTATTTTTCACCTAAATGCCCAAAGCTTAAGGCTAAATATGATGCGATTTGTGACTACATAAATAATCTAAACCACAAATTTTCAATATATGCTTTTTCTGAGACATGGTTCAAATCTGATGTACCGTCCATTCATGCCATTTACAATATAAAAGATTATACACTTGTTCATTAATCACGTGAGGGGAGACGGGGAGGCGGCGTTTGTATGTATGTCAATGCTTTATTTTCTTTTTGTGAGAGAAATGACTTAGTTTTCTGTAATGAATCTACTGAAACGTTGTAATTGGTGTTGTATATAAAGCCCCTAACTCAGACCCGTTGTCATTCAACGAAATGCTTTTAGAGTGTGTAGAAACCATAGCTAGGGAAAATAAGTTATGTTACATTGTTGGTGACTTCAATTATGATATATTGAAATAAACTGTAAGTTCTCATACCAATGACTTCTTAGGTGTAATGTATAGTCATGGCTTCTATCCTCTTATTACTAAACCTACTAGGAAAACGTCAACTTCACACACATGTATTGATAACATCTGCGACGCACCCAAGAGCATATAACTTTGGCAGGTCGCAAGGTAATTTTCCTCCGCAACAAAGTTATTAACTCACTCATACTATTGAAATGATTGAGCACGCGGAAGTTTTTCGACCTTGCTTGGGTGGTGCGTAGTCACATATTTTGTTGTAATTCGAGTTGCCCTCGGGGCGTGTGGAGGGGTATACATATATGGAGGTATACATGGCCGCATTATATTTTGATATTACATACTGTTTACTCGGTTGATTATTGTCTTAGCTGTTAAACATTCCTTTGTGTTTTTTGTTAATGTTTTGTCTTTGTTTTTTGTTTTTTTGCGTCGTTTGTATTTGCTTGTATTAGTCTTATGTTTTTTTAAGTATGTATTTGTATTTATTTGTGTACTCAGGTTCATCTTACTGTATGACATTTAAATAATGGACTTTATATTAATGTGTTTTGAACCACATGTTAAAGGTTATCACACCTCACAAGCCATTAGCTTTCTGGTGATGCCTTATATTTATTGTTCATGAAAGTTGTTTATTCTTGTTTGTTAAATGAATAAAGAATTGAATTCAATTCAATTCAATCCAATATCCTTTATTTTATCCTCGGAATCATTGTGGTATATTGAGTTTGTCCACGTAGTAATTACAGCGAATAATTTAAATCACCGACTGTTGTGATTTTGTGATGAAAATCAATGATTTTGTGACCGTATGATATTACTTTTTGCGCCCCATTAAGGTAGTCTAGTACATATTACTACTGTGAATATGGGTTTATTATTTTAGTAGGCATATGCTGAACTGCGGAAGCGAATAAGGCAAGTGTTTTGAACGTTTTAAAGAAAGTATTATCAGTTTGCTGCATTTTGTACACGCGTGTCTATAAAAAAAATAATTGGAGGACATAATTGTTAAGCCCTGTTTGTCTTCTTCTCTCTTTGTTTGCATTTTTGCATAGGTAATAGACATTATTCCCATAGGGCAGTATTGAGTCCGACAGAGAAGGAGTTAGCTATTTATGCACCATTAACGCATTGTTACACTGGTAATGCACATCTTCCTCATGGAGTCTGGCAGAAAAGAAGAGTACCTTTATGCGACATTAAAAAAACACGCGTTTTTGCACTGATAATGCACATCTTTCCCACATGGCAGTGTGGATTTTGGCAGAGACGGAGTCAAATCTTCAATTCAGCAACACACTGGAAATACTGACATCTTGTTTTGGGTTGGGTAGGTGCTCCCCTCCAGCATAATGTTCAAGGCTGCTGGCTGCTTTGTTTGCTAATATTGCAATTAAACCCTAATACATCCTGGGAATCAAGTGTGTGGACTTCAAAATGTCCAATATCCCTGCAGCTAGGCCGATGGAATCTGGGCAACAACCCAAAGTAATAAAAGTAGCTTTCGCACGCTAGTTTCTTATCACGGTTCCAGGTACGCATTCTTGGGCCAAACAAAGAGATACGAGGCTGGTAAGAAACCTAGTCGATCTAGGTTTAACACAATCCAGTTAAGATCCCACCTATTTATTTGTAACCCACTCAGTCCCATGGGCATGGAGCTGAGCTAGCGGCCTTGATCCGGGCTGCCGATGCTCGGCACTGAAATGGTTAATGCGACCATGAAGCAGTAAACAAAGTGGGCAATGTTGTTAAAGCTTATGTAACATTAGTTTCCGGGACTTCCCTCGGTCGCGTGGCTAATCAGAGTCCTCTGTCTGGACCTTCTCGATTATAATAATACGACTGTGGAAGCATAAGAAGACTTGTAGTACCCGATTAACAAGGTTTCGATGGCACATTCACGCTTAAATTAGTCGCTAATGAGTTTCACAGGCCTTACATTCTGCTGATACAATACCTTTTGTCCAATCAACTGTGTCATTTATTTATCAAAAATCAACTTGTTACCATATGCACTTCAATCCCTGTGCTTTTAGAAAGGTGTTCATGATTTGTGCTTTTACATAACATTGTTAATTCCCATTTAAATTGACAGTAATTTGCATTGTAGTCAGTATAGATCCAAATAACCTACAATAAATCTGAAAACATTATCTGAAGTGTGGCATGAAGCATTTTATCCCATATTGAACAAGTGAGAATGATGTTCATAGTCCTCTGTATCCTCTGTACTAAAAATGTTTATATGATTTTAAGCAGTATACTAGCAATCATGTGAACATGGTGAAAGGACATCATTTCTATGTACAAAAAGAAAGAGTTGTACAAAATTTGATTTCTTCTTTTATTATGTTAGGTGTTTCTTTGCATAAAATGTCTTATCCAAGTTTGGAAGCGCCTTATGTCCTGCGAGCCAGCAGTGCAGTCATTGCATCCACAAAGGAGGTCTCGTTGGGGAACGGCGACGTACCTCGGATTTTGTCAACGGGGGTGGGGGAGGGGGGCACTGGCAGGAGGGGGCCTTGAAATTTTGTAGGGGCACCAAAATATTGTGTGCCAGATATAATGCTGCTCCATGGGAATGGCGTTATGATTCTCAGTTGTTTTATCAACTTCGGAGTTGATTTATGTTGAAGGCCGTGTATTGACGCATTGCAGTGTTCATGGTGTTTGCGAATCGTTCCCATAGGGTTCACTGAGCGCATGCGATGTTGGTGCGAATTTTTATCCAATCATATGTCAGTCTTACAATGTACAGCCAATCGCGTGGCGTTTATCTCCGCTTGGTAGCCGCGGAGGGAGCCAATCACAAACGGACTTTAGTTTGCCAGTATGATGTAGAGAGAAGTGCCTGTGTACTCCAGTTTGCATTGTTTGGCCACTTCCCTTTGCCTTTCCCCCGATTTTGCTTTGATTAAAACAAACTTTTTAAAACCGGCTTCAACATGCCACATGGTCAAGAAACTCCATCGTAATTAATTGTTTCCACTTGTGATCTGATTCGCTGTCTTTCTCTTTCCCCTTCCACGTTTGTACGCTGGAGAGGTAGTAGAGGCCACTTCCTTTAATTCCTATAAAGTAGAAGAAGGTGAAAAACGGGTTGCGTAAACAGACGGGAAACAGGTACATACCGCCACAAAACGTGACAAAACCGGCTGTGGGAAAATTGTGGGGGAATCAGTAATTAAGACTGCCCTAGTTTGCATAATAAGGGTCAACATTATGTCACGACGACTCCAACACATGCTCTTCCCGAAAGAAGTAAGCGACAGGTCAATGAACTTTACAAGATCCACTGATTATATAAATGAACTCTTGTGCCGTCAGAGGACTCTTCGCAGCTTTAGCCTGCCGACGACCAAGCCAGCAGATTCCAAATTCATTCGTTGGTGTTTTGTCCAGTCACCATGGGGCACTCCGCTGTGATTCCTCTTGGGCTGATATGCTGTGTCCTAATCGTCTTGGTCCAGGGCCAGAGACCGATGGGCCAACGGCAGATGGACGGTGAAGGACCGATGGGCGATGGTCCGAATGATGGGGGACCGATGGGTAAGAGAACATTATGGCTGGGGTACAATCAACAAGATTGACATGGTTACAAGAAGGGATTGTATGAATTATTGCTTGATTGATCGCGTAGTTAATGCATATATTTATTGATTGATTGATTGTGTTTGACGATTGGTCGAGACATCAATTATTCATTCATTTGATAATCAATCAATTGAGCAATCTTTGGCAGATGTATTGATACTTTTGTGATGCGTAGCTGGTTTCGGGATAAACTGTCTGGATTTAAAGGGCATATACTGTACTGGGAAGGCAAAAAAGCCTTCAAAAGGTAATTGTCAGCAATCTTCTTGCCAATGGTCTTAAATTCATGTATTGTCTATTTTAGAAGCTTGCTGAAAGTTATTTGGCCTCAAATGATCTACATTTGGAGTAATGAGTGATTAAATCACAAATCCTCAGAATGTTCGGGCCGAACATTTTGAGGATTTAATCATTAATAATTGATTACTCTATACGTGGATCATTTGAGGGCAAATAACTTTCAGCAAGCTTCTAAAATGGTCAATACATGAATTTAAGACCATTGGCAAGAAGATTGCTAACAATTACCTTTTGAAGGTTTTTTGCGTCCCAGTACAGTATATGCCCTTTAAGTGTTGCTAAATAATCCAAGTCAGAGGAGGACTCAGACACTTGAAGAGGCATAGTAGTAGTAGTAGTAGTAGTAGTAGTAGTAGTAGTAGTAGTAGTAGTAGAAGTAGACCCGTCAACCTTTGGGGGTTCACCCAAGAGTTTCTTGAAGTGGGTGAACCATGTCGTGACACACTCCCCCGGACTGCTTCCTGAAACTTGGCCTTCCTTTGCCCTCTTAAGACCTGTTACTTCATTCACCACCATCCAGGCTTCACCGTACTGTGCAGCATCATGTGCAGACTCAATTAAACGTATATGTTCCTCGAGCTCCTGCTCCTTGACTTCGTTGTAGGTGTCATACATCTCACCCAGAGCAAGTTTCTAAGCTTCTCTCCTCTCCTCTGTACTGCTCTTGTCCCACTCGCTGTGCGCTTCATCTGACTTCTCCCTTGCAGCTACCACTCGCGGATCGATGGAGGTACGCACTGATGAACTTTTAGGTCCCAGGGGCACACACTCCTCCATTGCCTGCAGGTTAGCTTCCACAAATTTCCCTTTCCTTGTGCCATTGTCATCGTCCTCCAACAGTTGGTACCGATTCTTGACAGCCATATTATGCTGCTGCTGTATCTCTGGTGTCATCGGAAACCTACTTGACTCGTAAGAATCAGTCATGGATAGTCTTACAAACACAAATACTATACTTCCAGCACCGGGAGTGTGCTGGAACCTCGCCATCATCACAGAAGCTCATCTAACTGCTGGTTCAGGTAGAGATTATGACGTCGTATTCTCAAACCGTCCTCGACGGAGGGTTGCATCCGATAACGGCAGAAGTGGTGAGGCGTAACTGCGTTGTAAGACCCTGTTAGTAATAGTACTAATAACAATAGTAGTAGTAGTAGTGATAGTAGTAGTAGTAATAGTAGTAGTAGTAGTAGCAGAAGTAGTTGTGGTAGTAGTAGTAGTAGTAGTAGTAGTAGTAGTAGTAGTAGTAGTAGTAGTAGTAGTAGTAGTTGTAGTAGTAGTAGTAGTAGTAGTAGTAGTTGTTGTAATGTTAGTGTATACACTGAAATAGCAAACATTGCTTTAGGCTTGTTTTCTCCAAAGGTAAAGCCACGTGTATTCAGTACTTCGAGAACTCGCATCAAGCATCAAGAACTTGCATCAATACCAAAATCTATGATCCTATATCACCATGACGGAATGCCCTATCCAACATATTTCATTGTTACCATCACTCCCATCGCCATCATCAACATCATCATCATCATTATCATCACCATCATCATCATCATCATCATTTATATCCACATCACCTTCATCATCACCACCAACATTATCTTCGTCATCATCGATATCATCACCATCATCACTTTAGTCACCTTTATTACCCTAGATTTACTCCCGATCAATTGCTTCTCCTATCCTCCTTCCCCTCCGTAGGAGTGCAGCTGCCCTGCAAGTTCCACTCGGAGGTCTACCAGACATTGGAGATCTGGAGCCCTGACAGTGAGACCGACTGCCACTGCATGGACGGAACCGTCGTGTGCTCCTTCCGGGGAGAGGTGCCGAGCTGTGTCGGGGCAGGATCAACCGAAGGGGAACAGGAGCTAGAGACAGGTAGGAGTTGGGTGGGAACCATGGGCATGGTGGTGGTAGGTGGGGAGGGGGGGGGGGGGGGGAGGGGTGGTATCATGGTGGTGGTGGTGTGTGTGTGTGTGTGTGTGTGTATATGTGTGGGGGTGGTATCATGGTGGTAGTGGTGGTGGTGGTAGTGGGGGGGGGGGGGGTTGGGAGGGGGTGGCATCATGGTGGTGGCGGTGGTGGTGGTGGTGGTGGTGTTGGTGGCGGTGGTGTTGATGGTGGTGGTGGTGGTGGTGGTAGTGGTGGGGTAGGGGGTGTATACAAGGTGTGGGTACCGTGGGGTACATGAACCTCTTCAGGGGAGAGGTGCTGCGCAGGGGCAGGGTCAGCCGAAGGGGAACGGGAGCCAGAGACAGGTAGGGGTGATCAGTGTGAGCCCATTGGCAGAGGTAAGGGGGAGGGAGGGGATATAGGCTACAAGGTGGGATACGTGGGCTCCCTCCGGGGAAAGGTGCCAAGCAACGCCGGGGCTAGGGCTGGGGTGAGGACCATGGGCATGGTGGAGTGCAATAATGTACAGAGGTCCCTTCCTAGGAGAGGTTCATACATTGCATACTATGACATAACTAACCAACATCCTCTGTACACTATGCTGACTATCCATCGCATCCATTTTTCATATTTTGTTTTTATGTGTAGAGAATTTACCCTGTGTGGTGGACGGAGCGGTCCGTCCCCATGGAGACGTGTGGGAGATGGCAGAGAACTGTGGTACCTGCCGCTGCAACAATGGCCTTGCCTCCTGCTCAGGCGTCCCATGTGAGGCCCTGGTCGTAACAATGCCGCGGGGTGAAGGTAAGGACAAAAGGGCATCTTGCAGCCCAAGTCACCACGACTATCACTACTGTTGTCAATAGTTATATGGTTGATGGCGCTCTTCAATTGCATATCATTGTATCCGCCTACGGCACAACACGATACGAAATTATAATACTAAACACAACAAAAAAGTAAGTTTCTCTCCCCCCCCCCCCCCTCCCCCCCCCTTCCCCTAAGCAAAATTGCATAACTTTTTATCGAAGAGGTTTTGGGGAAAATAATTCAGCAGGATTGTTTCTTAAGTTATTGACTAACTTCTGTGTGAAAGTCACATTAATCCAATTAGTCATGCATGAGTGAGCAAACTTTAAAGGCAAAAATGTCACTTTTCAAAAGTCACAAGGGTAATTTTGGGATTCTGTCATATGATTTTTGATGAATTCCATTTCTGGTGAATAATTTATGTCCTTTCACTGTTTATCAACTATCTCTCGATGCACTAATACCTTGTTCTCCCTCTTGAGTTTGAAACTTTTAAAAACCTTTCTTTTTGTGAAAAAACAAAACTTTGGATATTTTGACAAATATGTAACATGAACTATTATGTAAACATCAGAAGTCATTTTCGTGTCCTGGTTGAATGAACACACTTTAAAATCGCACAAGAAATGCCAAAATGTACTGTAAAAACGGAATAAACAATTACCCTTGTGACTTTTGAAAAGTGATATTTTGCCTTTAAAGTTTGCCCACTCATGCATGACTAATTGGATTAATGTGATTTTGACACAGAAGTTAGTCAATAAGCTAAGAAACAATCCTGCCAAATTATTTTGCCCAAAACTTCTCCGAGAAAAAGTTATGCTATTTTGCTTAGGGGGGGGGGGGGACTTACTTTTTTTGTTGTGTTTATTTCGAAAGAAGTCAAACTGTCGTTAACACAAAAATGTGGTTGTATTTTCAGGATACGTGACCCACTCATGCGGGTAGGTCGGATGGGGCGGGAGGGGGGGGGGAGATGGATCTTTATTTTACTTCATTACACTTACACGAACATTTTTATAGATTTAGTTTACGTCGTATTTTTTCTAGATAATATGTACAACTTTGCTATGGAAACATCCCAGTAATATGTATATACACAGTTGTTTATGATTTAAGCGAGTTAAAAAAAAAAGAAACGATGAAAGCGTGATGCCTCATTGCATGTTTCCCGTCTAATATTGTTCAAGTATTTCACTGATATGCGAAGCTGCATTGTGCATGACTGATTTAATGCAAAAACAATTTGTTCTGAAATTATTCCTGCCATTCTTTCTCTCATAACACACAGAAAGAATGATTGAATGACTATGATGACACGGCTAAAGGATAAGTTCTTTTACATACTTTTGCCCCAATGGGCAAGTTTATTTACAAAAGAAAAAATTGAACACGCTTACAAAAGTCAAATCATATACGTTATTCAAACAAATGTTTTAACATACTCCATTTCAAAGTAAAATCTGTCCTTTTCCCATTCATATCATAAATGTAACATTCATCTAAATAATAATTTTGTATTCCCTTCTGAATCTTCTTAAAATCGGGTACAGTTTTGTTCAACCTCGAGAAGTATAATTGTTGTTTTACTAAAATGACAATACAATTCAAGGCATCATTTCGCTTTTCTTTTAATCCAAACAAAATATTCTGTGGAGTAAATTTAAGAATAAACATAGGAGATGATATCCACGTTTCTACTTTACTCCAAATATTTCTAAAATTACAGAAGTAAAAGAGGTGTTCAACTGATTCCTTTACATTATAACAAAATGTACAGTACTCAGTATTTGTGATCTTTAGTTTGAATAAAATATCATTTAAAAACACAATTCTATTGAAAACTTTGTATTGGAAATACTTTATCCGAATGTCGGTTGTGAATTTGAAAAATCACCCGATCAAATTTTGGTATTTCAGTATTTATTCTCTGAACTCAAACACTAACATTCCTTCTGAAGTCCTTCATATGTATAACCGGTCAGGTTTCCAGGATGGTCGACATTTCGGATTCAAACTGCGAAATAGAATCTTGTAATCTAAGACTAGTGATGTTAATGGAGCAGGAGAAGAAATCGAGAACGATTAGTCTACTGCAGCAGACCCCTTTATTCAATCATTTTGATTAGAAATGCCCAACAGCCTAGGTGGTAGGTTCACTTAGACTATGTACATGCCATTGCGTGTGTCAGAAGTCAGGCACGCTAATCAAGCTTCGCGGATAGGTTGTGTACGAGGCACGTTGTCTGATAACGTCATCATGGCGTGTGACTGCTTGTAATGGGCACACCAGCCTTCTCTGCTCTGGTATATATCAATCGATAGTGAATAGTCTCGAACTTGTACTTTCTCATCGTTTAAAGATAGAATGTCCCAATTGCAAATGTCATGGAACTCGGCAGGAATCAGCAGTATACACTAACGATAACGTGTGTGAAATTTCACAGTTCAAGCCTCAAAAACCTTTTCACGAAAAGTGAAAAAATATAGATCTTTACGTTTGAAACCTAGCAGCTGTATATTGAACATTTACAATCGTATTGCCCCTGTCAGTGCGCGATGCAGGGGCTTTAGGTTTTGGACGCCCAGCCCAAAACCTCCTCAAACTCTTGCTTAAAATCAGTTTCCAGTTTAATGATTGGGAGGAAAGTTCTGAAACAGTATCTTTTTCCATTTTTCTTGGCTGCTTTCATTTTTTGACCTGCAAAGGGGACACCCTGTCTTTTAGGGGAAGAGGTGAAAAGGAAATCAGACACCAATCAGCAGTAATGGCTCAGTAAAGACAACAGAGGGGCGAAACATGCCCCGTGTCTATCTGTAGGCCTATGTCAATTGTCTGTTTTCGTCCATACACAACATGTCAGTAGCAATCATACAAGATGATATTTCCGGGAGACTTTTTTCAGAGATACCCTCCACGCCCCTCCCCTTTACACATATCATTAACACCAAGCGGCGTTACTGCTGTAAGGAGAGAAGGGCTAAAACTCTGCCTCATCTCTAGAAGCAATCAATTCCAATTGTGATGCTCATTGTGGAAATTTAGAATCAGTAGCAATGATGAAAAATACTCCTGCGTTACCATTCACAATAGAGGGATCCCTCTTTCGCACAACAGAGAGTGAGCTAAATTGTTGATGAGAATAGTATACATGTAAATCAAATTGAATTTTGCCCTCACTATGAATAGCCATGCAGTTTCACATGATCACTTTGTACTGCCAATCATGTTATGTCATCATTTTATCATTTTTCGTATTTAATCTATTGATACGTAATATCAAGATTTTACTGGACATGATATTGTAATTTATACATATAGATATATGTCATTGAAAGGTGATTTGAATTTAGCGTTCGTATCTTTTAAACATGGATAGCAATCTGTCATATTTTCAATGACGTTTTAACATTCAGGATTTATAAATAGATAACAAATTGATAACAGCTTCTGTTGAATAATAACGTTTATGTGGTTTTATCCAGATAGATGGTAGAGTGCTAACCTGTCCCAAACTTTACTTACTGAAAACCTCTTCAAACTCTTCAGTTGATATCCTCGTTCCTCCAGTCATGCCAGTTGATATCTTCGTCTGTCCGGAAAGGATTGGCTCTTGTTCTTACGATACCCTGAATCCGTTCGCGGGAGACCTCGAGTGCGTCGACGAGTGCGCAAACGATTACGACTGCAATGGAGATCGCAAATGCTGCTCACACTCATGTGGGAGTGTGTGTACCTACCCATCCTACCCTGTCGGTAAGAATCCGGCAGTAGACTTATTGGTTACAGTTCGATATTCCGAAGGTTCGTTATTCCGAAGGTTCGTACTTCCGAAACATGTAAATTGCCTATACCTCGATGCTCGTTAGTCCGAAAAAAAAGGGTTCGTTAATCCGAGCACTTGTGGCGTTATTCCGAAGGCTCGTTATTCCGAAGGTTTGTTAATCCTAAAATTAAATAGGGCTCGTTATTCCGAAGGTTCGTTAATCCGAAAACGAAAAAAGGTTCGTTACTCAGAAGGTTCGTCAATCCGAAAACGAAATAATGTTCGTTTTTCTGAAGGTTCGTTAATCCGAAAACGAAATAAGGTTCCGAATAATGGTATTTCGGACTAAAGAACCTTCGGAATAACGAACCTTATTTTGTTTTCGGACTAACAAACCTTCGGAATAACGAGCCTTCGGAATAGTGAGCCTTCGGAATAACGAACCTTCGGAGTATTCGAACCTTCGGAATAACGAGTGCTTCCCGATCTATTCAACTAACACCATCAAAGACAAGTCGATATATTAAATTTGTCATGCTTATTCCATATATTGTTTGTTGGTGTTAACTTTCCGTGTTCAACTAGCCCTTTCTTGAAAACAAGTTTGTGGGGCGTTTCGTTCTCTATCATTTAAGCACTGATGCTTTTGCTCAAATATATCGCAACCTTATAAAACACACTGGCCTATTCTGCTTTGTGCTTTCTTCAAATACATTAATACCGAAAACGCGTTAACCATCCATTCGCTCATCAGAATCAAACTAAATCCAAACTTGCTTGTTGCCGTGCTCAGAATCAAACTAAATCCAAACTTGTTTGTTGCCGTGCTCCCTGCCCCACAGACCAGCCGTATGACTTCGGCCCTGAGCCCACCTCGCCCCCCGCACAAGGCATCCCCCTTAAGACGTGCCCAAAGGAGGACCCCACCCCCAGCAGCTGCCAGCTGTCGTGTGAGTCCGAGGAGCAGTGCGGCGCGGACGAGAGCTGTTGTGAGAGTTCGGCATGCGGGGGCAGCGTCTGTGTACCGGCCGACATCCAGCAAGTTTGCGTGTCTGACGGTAAGTAGCCCTAGACCTACCGTAGAACTAAGCTTCGAGCTTCGACATACCGACAGACAGACACATACACACACATACACACACACACATATAGATACACACACATATACACACACAGTTTTCTTTTCAAGGATCTTTATTCTTGATTCTTTAAACAAATACAATTTTTATAATATATTTGAATATGTTAACAAAATCAAACAAAACGATCATGTAATATATTCATATTTAACTACAAATTAAGATAAATTAAGTGAAAATAGTTTACACGATTAAACAGAAATTCAAAATAAAATAAAATTTAATCAACCAAGGTGAACGAATAGCCACGGAATCATTTAAATTAAAACTTTGAATCCCTTCCTACCCATAATTGCCCCCCCCCCTCCTCCCCCCTCCCATCCCTACTTAATTCTAATCCCTCCCAACCAATATTACACTCTTATTTGTGCTTTTGTGTTAATGACTTGATTTAACGAATACCGATGTTTAGGATAAGTCACGACATAGTTTTTCAAAGACTACAGTTTATCCTCGGATTTAGGAGCAGTTCATTGAATTGACTACATATTTATATTTCAAATATCAACATGTCGTAATCAAAGATGAGGTTTCAGACCAACGTATCATACACCAGGGGGTCCCACAAGGATCTGTGATGGGTCCAATACTATTTATTTTTCTATTCACCCCCACTGGAGACAACTTTTTAGATTTGTGGTTTTGGTTATGTGGTCTATGCTGATGATACTCAGCTTTATACGCTTAAATATCCAAGCTTACTTTTAGTTATTCCTCAGGTAGAGTCATGTTTAGTGGATATCAAATTGTGGTCAACATATAATTTGGTAAGACTAAACGCAGAGAAAACTGAATTCATTCACATGTTATCTCGCCTTAGACGACAAATATGATGCATTAGGCTTCGGGATAATCATTAAGAGAAGTGACGTAATGAATGAGAACTTATATATTGCAGACCAAATAACACTCGTCTCCTTCCATGTATCGGTTTTTGTTGTTGTTCTTTTTCATTCATTGCAATGGGTGTATCAACTTGTCAAGCCACATAGGCTTTTACCGATACACCCTATTTCACTTTCCAACAATTTGTATAATTTGCTTTAAATTGCTTAGCTATCTTAATGTCTGTTTTATATTTATATGTATTTGTAAATATGTTTTAGTGAATCTGAAATAAAAACGAATCAATTAATCAACCGTTGTCTTTTTGCTTCCCAGCATGCCCCGTCTTCGAGGACTCAGCACCCAAGGACCTGCAGAACAAGGTCTGCGGTGCGCACGTCAGTAAGTCACCAACCCATACTTCCCTCGTACCTCCCAACCTCAGCCAATGTATCGTATGCATGGTTGTGTCCGAAGCATTTTTACCGTTTTCAATCATGTCATAATGGATGAATCATATCTGCCTATTTCTGTTTCAATTCAGAACAGGAAGTTTTACGACCAAGTTGTACGCTTACTACAATATATTGGACACCCAAACTTTAGCTAATGTACAATTTGAAAAGAAAACAAAGGTAAATAATGGTTCAGGTTTACACTAAATAAATAGGACTGCAGTACAAAGTTTGATAGAAAGTACCGGCTTTAAACATGACCTTGTCATTTAGTGTTCTGTCATGTTTTCCCTGCCCTATACTGATATCAAATCTTTTGCGCAAAATATAAGTTTCCCTGCCCTTTTGATAACGTTCAATGATAGGTTCTATGTCTTAATCATGTTAATTGCTAAAATGAATTTAGTTACACAGTATACTTACTGAGACACTTTGGGCTCGAATAATCAAATCCAGGAAGACATACACCCCGAGTGACCTTCTTATCTGTCCTCTCATTTTTTTTTTAAATCTCAGCTTAGTTTAGAGTAGCAATTTCTTTGATGTTAGGTATTTCCCTCGGACAAGTGGGAGGTGATGACTAAATATGAATTAAAAACAAATTATTTACGTGAAAAGTTTGCACTATATCAGAGATGTTTGGAATTTCCTGTTATTTTTGTAGTATTTGTGGTGAAGATGCGAAGTGACAACAAGGTGAAGGTTCTAGATGATATGAAGCTGAACCCCAACCCCTACCTCGCCAAGAAGCCGATCCTGGACGTCGTGATAAGTGACCAGTGTACAAGAACCTTGGTACCAGGTAAGCTGGACATGCAAGGCGGTCAAACCATCAAAACTGCGCAACTACAATAGAATACCGTACGGTGGTGACGTCATATCCGTTAGCATGCAAGTTTCGGGATCTATCTATTCATTTGTTTATTTTATTATTTGTATTTATTTATTTATTTATTTATTTATTTATTTATTTATTTATTTATTTATTTATTTATTTATTTATTTATTTATTTATTAATTCATTCATTCATTTATCTATTCAGTCTTTCTTTACGCAGGAGAGCCCCATCAGTGCTGTGGCCCCTGTATACTACTATCACTAGTAGCATCACTAGTGGTAGAAGTAGTAGTAGTAGCAGTAGTAGTAGTAGTAGTAGTAGTAGTAGTAATAGTAGTAGTAGTAGTAATAGTAGTAGTAATAGTAGTAGTAGTAGTAGTAGTAATAGTAGTAGTAGTAGTAGTAGAAGTAGTAGTAGTAGTAGTAGTAGTAGTAGTAGTAGTAGTAGTAGTAATAGTAGTAGTAATAGTAGTAGTAGTAGTAGTAATAGTAGTAGTAGTAGTAGTAGTAGTAGTAGTAGTAGTAGTAGTAGTAGTAGTAGTAGTAGTAGTATCAGCAGTAGAACATAATATCCCCTTGTTTATTCTCTTGACGCCTTCTAGATGAGCGCTACATCATTCTGGCGAACTACCCCGAGGTCGACGTCGAAGGCAAGACCCTAACACTGACTCACACAGCTCTTATCCTCCCCTCAACTGTTCTGATGAAGGCGGGGATCGATTTAATGAAATTCGGGTGCCAAATCGCCTAATCCAAATCGAGAACGGCCACTACTCCACTTGAATATGTAGATTAAGCATTATCAAAAATCAAGAACTACCAATATCAATAACCCTTTGTGTGTGGGGGGGGGGGGGGGAGAAGATAAAATCATGAAATTAGTATATTTGTGATTAGTGTTTATTTTGTAGAATAATAGATACGTGGGCTTAACACGTAAACATATTTCAGTTTTTGCTCAAATGTTTGTAAGATTGGAAGTTTTATGGTAATAGATTCGTGTAATTTCTGCTCTGCATTGCCATGCCAGTGTAGGCCTACGTATCGACGGGTCTGGATTTACAAACCAAAGAATGTTTACACTGAAGATTAAATAAATGAACATGAAATTAATACCAATACCTGTAAATTAATCGTTCTTACTCATAGTTTCCATTCCTAGAGCGGATAAAGAGGGGGTCTTTATATATGTAGAGAGAGACAGACAAAAAGAGACAGAGAGAGAGAGAGAGAAAAGAGAGAGAGGGGGGGGAGAGAGAGAGGAGATAGAGAGAGAGAGAGAGAGAGAGAGAGAGAGAGAGAGAGAGAAGAGAGAAAGGAAATAGACATACAGAGAGAGAGAGAGAGAGGGAGAGAGAGAGAGAGAGAGGAAGGAAATGGGGAGAGAGAGAAAAAAGGGAAAGGAAATAGACATACAGTACGCGCACAGCGGCGTGAGGTGTGCGCTTAGCCATAAAGATTATTATACAAATATACCAAGCTGTGAGATTGTATAGTGGAAATTATCTATCTGAGGAGGGACTGACATATTTTTTCTGAGGGGAGAAGCCCCCGAGGAAAAAATAGTAACTTATGCCAGTCCGAGAAGATGGATAATTTCCATTATATTCCACATACTAAGAATGTTGCTATATGATTGGTCAAGAGTTGATCACGTGATAAAGCGTAGTTTTGCCCATCTGATCACCTGCGAAGAAAAGCTAGTCACACTCTAGGTGATATATTGGTTTCGCTGATCTCTTCACTCCTCACAGTCCTAACGCGTGATCAATTTTTGAGTACGCGAGAAATAAAAGTGCGTTGTACTCGGACTATCAATTGACTAACAGTAGCTCCTACTAACGCGTCCTAACGCGTGTTCCCCATGGCACCGGCTCGGGGTTAGGTAGAGAAGTAAACATTACTTTAGTACGTCAAATTGTCATTTTTGGTTTAGATAGTTGGTTTCAGATGTGGAATATAAAGCAAATAATCAACTTTTGGTTTCAGGCAATGAGACGAACAATCACTTCCCTCGGCGATCTGAATGTATACGCTATCTTTTGATCCTCAGCTGCGCTTCGGAAAGATAGCTACATCCAGATTGCCTCGGAAGTAATAGTTCGTCCCATCACCCTATACTATCCGGAGCAGAAGCAGAGATAGTGAAATTATTTTATATTCTGCGAGCGTATCAATTGACCAATCACGTTCCTAGAACATTCATAGAAGGGATATAAATGGCAATATTTTTATGTGTTGTTAAATTCACAAAAGTAACTGCTCATACAGTGCATGACATTACATGAAAAGCTTTACTTTCCGCATGTCTAAACTAGGGGGCAAACACCATAGAATAAGCTGCAACCTGCGAAAACCACGCTCCGACCATTTACAATTAATAAGAAACATACAGTACTAACAGGAAGACTCCATTGCTATGCTATGGCCTGGACTAACCAGGGGGGTATTTCATCAAAGGACTTGTCGGACGTTTTATCCGACAAACTGTTATAAGCTACTAAAATGCTTGCATCTTATTGGCTGAGAGCAAACTTGTCGGATAAAATATCCGACAAGTCCTTTGATGAAATGCTCCCCAGAAATCAATAATATAATGCACGCTTATACAAAATACATCACTGTTTCACAAGACAAAACACTGATTCTCGGTAGACTACATAAAATCCTAAACACAGCCTGACCTTGGTCAGTTACAGCTACTCTAGACACTTCTGTTCAAGTTAGTTAGGTCTACATGTAGTCAGCGGATTGTAGTGCTAGGGGGCCAGGCCCGCGACCGTGCCTGATTTGAGTTGCGGTCTTCCTAGAAGTTCTCCCGAGGACTAAGTTCCAAGGAGCCATATCCATGCGGCATAATAGACAGGAATAACCGTCTCATTCGGGGCATTCTTTAATCGAAATTACATTTTTGGACATACCCCCGAATAGATAGGCGTTGAAAAGAGGAGCCAGATTACTGCAACAGCTGCTCGGCTGCGGCCTCATGAATTAGTCAAGTTTTGCCATGCCTCAATCAGAGTATACGCGTAATTGATAAGATATAACATTACATTTATACATTTAAGTAAGCACAGAGAAAGAAGAAGAATACCGGGAACTTACTTACTGCAATACCGTATTCACAGTGGTAATACTAAACGTAGACTACCTTAATGGGTCGCAAAAAAATTGATATCATATAGTCATAAAATCATTGATTTTCATCACAAAATCAAAAGAGGCGGTAATTTATAATTATTCGCTGTAATTACTACGTGGACAAACTCAATATACCACAATGATTCCGAAGACAAATTCAAGGATATTGAATTAATAATAAAAACTACAAACTTGTCTGTGCCACTTAAAGTCCTGCTATGTGATATTCCGGGTTGCACTCGTTATTCCCAAGGTTTGCAATATTCCGAAGGTTCGAATACTCCGAAGGTTCGTTATTCCGAAGGTTCACTATTCCGAAGGATCGTTATTCCGAAGGTTCTTTAGTCCGAAAACAAAATAAGGTTCGTTAGTCCGAGAAAGAAATAAGGTTCGTTAGTCCCCAAAAGAAATAAGGTTCGTTATTCCGAAGGTTCTTTAGTTCGAAAATGTTAAAGGTTTGTGTTATTCCAATGGATCGTTATTCCGCGAAGGCTCGGACTATCACGAACCATATTTCATTTTCGGATTAACGAACCTTCCGAGTAACGAACCTTATTTCGTTTGCGGATTAACGAACCTTCGGAAATCGAACCTTATTTCGTTTTCGGATTAACGAGACTTCGTAATAACGCCACAAATGCTCGGATTAACGAACCCTCTTTCGATTTCGGACTAACGAGCATCGAGGTATAGGCAATTTACGTGTTTCGGAATCACGAACCTTCGGGATAACGAATATTCATAATATCGAACTGTAACCGATATCATGCTAAAGTTAGCCCACTCACGTCTAACGAGCCTCGTAGAAGATACAAACTATAAAATCTCGGGTCAAATACAGCAAAAAGCAAGTTGAAGTTCTATATACTTAATTTGTAAGCCTGATTGGTGTAACGTCTTGCGCCTGACGGGTGGCTGCTACAGATATCACAAGACATCACAAATAAGGAAGGTTTGACACGGTCTTTCGTGCAGTCTTAACTTCTGTCTTTTATTCGCCATCGTGGGATCCAGACACAACAACTGGTATCCCGAGAGGGCAGCAAACAACAATAACAAACATAACACTTTCAGGATACTATAATTGGATATTCCAATGCTACAGAGACAGAACAATCTAGTTTACTCTAATGTTAAAAATTAACTTCCACGCGAACTAAAACGAACGTTTCATTGACAAATAAATATATAACTGGCAAAATATATTGGTTGAACTTCGTGCTGTCTGATAGTTATGGAAGTCAGGGGCATTTTTTTTTTAGAATAAAGCCGTAATTAAGGTTCAATGCAAACAGATTAATGAAAATGTTCTTCATGCATTTTGTACTTCAGGAGTAGGCCTATACTAAGTATGGGGTTTTCTTCTCAGAACCACCGGAGCAGGCTGGAGGTCGTGAACAGCTGTAGTGGCGGATCTAGGGGGTGCAGGGGTGGATCGAGGTGGTGGGTCGGATCTCAATTTTAAAAGACAATGGGTAATTGTGCATTTTTTTTTACCCCCCCCCCCCCCTGCATGGTTAAGGCATGCTCCTGAATGTCAAAAATCATTCCACAATCATGTCCCGTGCTATATAACCGTCTCATTCGGGGCATTCTTTAGTCGAAATTACATTTTTGGACATAAGGGCGTTCAGAGGAGCCAGATGCAATCTCAGCGGATCCAACGTCTGATTTTTCCGTCTAACGTACGTCACGTCTAATGCCCTCTTTACATCGGAGGAAGTTCCCGCTACGTCCTTGAAATTCCGAAAAAATGGCAGGGACGTAGCGATAACTTCCTTGTTTTCAAAAAATATGAAATCGTCCCGTGCATGCTACTTTTCAGCAACGTAGTGTTGACGTAACGTTGTTACGTTCTTTCCGTCTCCGCTACGTCTATATGCTACGTCGTTGGAGCTTTTATGCCCCCATTACACCGAGGAAGTTCCCGCTAGGTACTTGAAATTACGAAAAAATGGCAGGGACGTAGCGATAACTTCCTTGTTTCGAAAAATATGAAATCATCCCGTTTATGTTACGTCTGCCCTACGTCCTTGATACGTTCATGGTGCGCGCAGGCACCGTCCGTGCGGCGTTGAAACGGTTCCCTATAAGTTCTTTCTACGTCCGCGCAGATTGCGACACGTTGTACCTACGTCTCCGCGACACGTCAGCCAGCAGTCGGTCATAATGGCCAGTCTGTGCATATCCATGACTTTAACATAACTTATAGCATGCAGTGCATGTGTACTTTGATTCGGTATTTATACCATTTCCCTGTCATGGACGTGCATGGGCGGAAATCGCTCCCCGAAGGTGGAGGGGACATGTTTTTCCTCAAGAAGTAGCTGAGCGGGGGGGGGGGGGGGGGGGGGGGGGGGGCGGGGGGGGGTAATGATGGGATTTTGGGGGTGGTTTTTTTTTCCTTCGTTTCTTTTTATCCCGCACGCTCTCAGTGGGGAGGGGGGGGGGGGGGGTAGTGATGGGATTTTTTGGGGGTGTTAATTTTAATCCGCCCAGTCTCGTGGGGGTACACGACCGAAAATAGTGGGGGGACATTTGATATTGCGTCCCTCCCCTTCGAAATGGTGGGGGGGGGGCGCGAACCCCCCCCCCCCCCCCCCGTCCCCCCGGGATTTCCGCCCATGTGGACGTGCCTTGGACTTTTCAGCAACGTAGAGTTGACGTAACGATGTCACGTTCTTTCCGTGTCCGCTACGTCTATGCTACGTCGATGGAGCTTTTAGTGCTCGAGAAGAAGGTCCTTAGTGCGTTTGACGCACTGCTCAGACGGCGCTCGATCCCGCTATACGTGGATTTTGGACATGTTCAAAGTCCACGTAGCGGAAAATTTGTCTCCGGAGATCATGCAGACTATGCCACTTTAATAACAGTTCTCTCTACGCCCGTGGCGTAGACAGGTTCGTACACCTGGGGGGGGGGGGGGGGGGGGTGACTGGGCTGCCAACGCTCGAGAGGGCGCGAAGCGTCCGAGCCGGGGGGAGGGTGTGGGAGGGGGGGGGGGGTGTCCCCCCTCCCACGGTAGGGAGCTTTTGCAATTTTGAACTTGAAATCGTGCAATCTGATGCATACTTGATGAGGTAAAATAACACACAGAAGCGTTCACGCACACACAAACACACACATTCACTCACACACACACACACAAACACACACACACACACACACACACACACAAATTGTACTACGCCTTAAATGGACAGTCATAGTTTCGACGAGATCTACACACCGTGGCATACGAGTACGGAATAAACTGACACATATTTTGCAGGGAGGGTTCGGAATGGATCCAGGGGTAACTTGGGTACCATTTGGCTTGAAACAGAATTTTCTGCTGTTTAGTTTCTACTACGGGAATGGAAGAAGTCGGGGGTGATTGGGGCTAACCCAGTCGTTAAAACCGGCATCAGCTTCATCATCATCTCATCAGATGCTCCATCACCCTCAACGGCACTTTCTTCTGGTTGAACTTCCGTAAGAACAAGCCTTTCTCCGACATTATCTGATTTTGATGTAGACTGCTGTTCGCCATCATGTTCTTCTTTCTCATTATGTTTGAAAAAGAAGAGATCTTTGATGTTTTCAACTCTTATTATGAGCCATCCTAGAATCCGAAAATCAATTCACGCTGTGAATTACGTAAGGGACACACCCACATATATTTTCCCCTTCAAAAGTTAAAGAAGACAAGGCCTCCTGCTTATAGTCCGGGAGCCCAGAACATCTATTCATGTGAAAAGGGCCGGAACAACTGACCCCATAGGTCGAAAGGATATACCCTGAACATCACAAAAATGTTTTGCTGGCAAGGTGTACCCGATGCTTTTCCCCCCAAATCACCACAAATATGACGTCACTACCGGAAAGCCTTTTTTCAAAAATGGTCGGAATATAATACATGGTACCATCATAACAAAGGTGTTAACACACATTTTTTATGCCCAATTATCAAACTTGATTGGTATAGTTTGGTTGCCTAGTAAATGTGCAGCATCATCATTGACTTGTTTTGGCAATGGAAAGTCTGTGGGCGACGTCGACGACGATGACATGTCGCGACGACGTCAGCAAAATGCAACACTTTTGTTCGTTTTTTGTCCTCTTTTTCGGTTAAAACTTTTTCAATTTTTTTAGTTCACAAATCATTCCAAATATTTATTTCAAACTTAGTTTGCTGTGTTTGGCATCTCTCAAGCTTTTCAAAACATATAAGAATGTGACATTTGGTTACGCCAATGGCCATCTCCTGACCAATAATAGAGCGTAGTGTTTTGGAAGAATGCACGTAAAGTCGTACAAAATACTGCCTACGTCCTGTACACGCGTTTATTCTGGATGC
>OZ022583.1:20387036-20432726 GCA_963669155.1 Arbacia lixula | reverse complement strand
GTCAGTTGTTCCGGCCCTTTTCACATGAATAAATCTTCTGGGCTCCCGACTATTAGCGGACTCACACGTGTTTTTGTTTTCTAAACACAACAAAAATGTGAACCTTCCCCCCCCCCCCCCCCCCCCCCCAAGCAAAATAGCATAACTTTTTATCGAAGCGGTGTTGGGCAAAATAATTTGCAGGATTGTTCCTTAACTTATTGACTAATATCTGTGTAAAAATGACATTAATCCAAGTAGTCATGCATGAGTGGGCAAATTTTAAAGGCAAAAAATGTAGATTTGTCAAAAGCCACAAGTCACAATTGTTATGCCGTTTTAACAGTACATTTTGACATTTCTTTATTTTCTGCGAATTTTGAAGTGTATTCACTCAACCATGACACGGAAATGACTTCCAATGTTTACATATTAGGTCATGTTACATCTTTGTCAAAATATCCAGTTGTATTTTTTGACAAAAATAAACGGTTTTAAAAGTTTCAAACTCCAGAGGGAGGAGTATTTTTTAAAAGGGTTAAATGGGTTAAATGTCGGGATAGGTGTAGGTGCATCGAGAGATGGATGATAAACAATGAAAGGACATAAGTTATGCACCAGAAATGGAATTCATCAAAAATTCATATGACAGAACCCCAAATTACCCTTGTGACTTTTGAAAAGTTACATTTTTGCCTCTTAAATTTGCCCACTCACGCATGACTTATTGGATATTTGGATTAATGTGATTTTCACACAGAAGTTAGTCAATAAGGTGAGAAGACAATCCTGCCGAATTATTTTGCCCACAACCTCTTTGATAAAAAGTTATGCTATTTTGCTTCGTGAAGACAAACCACAAGATAACCACAAAATACTTGTAAGATTTTTTCTTTTTTACGTCTGAATTGCTTTCACCGGTGTGTATGCGGCTAATACCAATAAACATAACAATAATGATGAGGATTAATATCATCATCATATTGATAATCATCATTATTAATATTATAATTGTTATCATTATTTATCTTTACTATTATTTTCATCATTATGACTTATTAAGTAAGCAATATCATTCCCCCAAACCTGGGGGGGGGGGGGGGGGGAGGGAGGGGGGGATGATTGTACATGCCATCCCCCTCATCCCCCCGGCCCCTCCCCCGTTGTCTACGCCCCTGCTCTACGCTCCCAGTACACTGCAGCATGGGCGGAAATCGCTCCCCGAAGGTGGAGGGGACATGTTTTTCCTCAAGAAGTAGCTGAGCGGGGGGGGGGGGGGGGTTATGACGTTTTTCGAAAATAGTGGGGGGACATTTGATTATTGTGTCCTGGGGGGACACGACCCCTTCCCCCCCCCCCCCCCCCCCCCCGGGATTTCCGCCCATGCAGCAGTTTCCACTGCGTCATGGCATTGTTTCTTTGACGTAGCGAGAACTGCATGGACGTAGCGTTGGTGTATTGGGGGTATAATGTACATACGTACGTCTGTAAGATTAATGAACAACAAAACAGCGCCATCAACGCAACTAACCTAACCTTTTTACATCCGTTGCAATTTTGATGGCGTCGTGTTGCTAACGAGAAGAGACAACCCCGGGAGACAACTCGCAAGCCAGCAGTAAGTAAGTTCTTCTTCTTTCTATTTGCGTACTTAAAGTTAAATGTAGATCTAATGTTATATGTCTTATCAATTACGCGCATACTCTGATTGAGGCATGGCAAAGCTTTGACTAATTAATGAGGCCGCAGCCGAGCAGCTGTTGCTGTTATGTCGTATGGCTCCTTGGACCTTAGTCCTCGGGAGAACTTCGTGGAAGACCACAACTCAAATCAAGCACGGTCGCGGGCCAAGCCCTGCCCGGCCCTGGGGATTGCACATACCTGCTACATATGTAATATACTTGCTGTAATCCTGTATATATACACATGTTCAGGTCCATAGGGAATTGTGGATATTGTGCACATAAATTGTGGTGACTTCAAAACCACGAATTCTTGGACTGTTTTAAAGTCTTCCCAAGATTCATACATTAATTCCATTCCCCCTTACTGCGACCAGCCCGCTCACGCAGTGAGCGGGCTGCGTTGCACCGAGCATTGGTGCAAGGGAGTCGAGATTAGCAGTGATCATTTCAGAAAATATCATCAATTATATTGCGCAGATCTTTAAGCTATTAAACACACTTACGGAGAATACATACATGAATATTTCCGTAGTTGGGTCGAAGATGAATTTAGTCCATGATGTTTTTTTTTTTCTTGTAAACGAACCATAGTACGGTGGTCAGAATTAATTTCACGGTATTAGGAAAGTTGGAAGATTCGGCCCTATTTCTCTTACAAAATCCTTGATCCGCCACTGAAGTTTATAATATAGAATTTAATGATATTTTGGTCACTTTAAATGACACAAGTAATGAAAATCAGGTTGATAATTTGCACAATCAAAACAATAAAAAAATCACTTTTCTTATGGGCAATTCCATGAATTAGTGGACATGACCCTAAATTTTAAAATTCTGATTTTCTAGGTGAAATTTGTTTTTTGAGGTAGAGAATATGTTGAAGAACACTGGCAAAATGTCTAAGATGTCGTCACTTCCATGAAAATATTAAAAAAAAATGTTTTTGCATGGTTGATATTTCAGACTGAATTTATGAACAAAACTTTACACAATTTTCAATTAATCACTGAATATTCACAGAAGGGTCTTTCAAATCAATTCAGGCATATTCAATCACGGAATGTAGTTATCTGTCAGCATTCTGAATCAAAACTTTGAATTGGGATTGCTAATGACCCAAAATTTGGGAAATCTCAGGCCCTTCGAATCAATGTAACGTAACTAACCAAAATATCAACTTTGTTTGTCCTGGAAAGAAAACAACTGCCCAGAATGTTCATATTTTAAAAATTCCTCCTATGCATAGGCCCCAAATCATAACAGTCCAATTAATTCAATAACATTGTGCTATAGTGAATTGAGAAGCACTCAAAATGTGTAACGTAACTAACCATGTAACGTAACTAACCGACCATGTAACGTAACTAACTGCTTTGCCACTGATTTAACACTATGCAGTGGCAATTGAGCAGCATATTAGGATATATTTAGACAAAAGAAGGCAGCAGAAGGCAATTGGCTACCCATAATGCCATTGAAAGCATGCTCTTCATGCACTGCATCTCTGCAACATCCAAAGACAGTGCTGAGCATTAGAAAGCATCTCAAGACATGCAACATGACAAGAGTGCATTGATCCAGATTGACTTCTCTGAGAATTATATGTGCGTATTTCAAGACGAAGTGCAGAGTGTGCACTGGAATCAGCGCCAAGCCAGTCTCTTCACAGCAGCAGTGTGGCATTCTGGTTCCTTACACTCACGTGTGATTGCATCAGATGATCTAACAACCCACTCTAAGGACACAGTCCTCGCGTACTTGGATTTGCTTCTGGAAGACCTGCCAGAAAAAGTGATATCTATGTCTGTTTGGTCTGATGGACCAGCTTCACAGTGAATCGGTATGTGGCAGCTGGTATGGTATAGGAGCACTGCAAAAGAAGCACAAAGTTCAAATCCGCTGCAATTTCTTCTGTACTTCTCATGGGTAAGGGTCCAGTGGATGGCATCGGGGGCTTTGTGAAACGCCACGTGTGGAGTAAAGTTCTATCAAGGCAATGTCTTGTGCAGGATGCAGAGAGCTTCGTTGCTGCTGCTCAGGGGATGAAGAATGTAGTTGTCACAGAAATCAAGTCAGCTCAGATTGTTGAGAGGAATGGAGCTCTCAATTTAGGTGATGTGTTTGCACAGGAACAGGCAATTCCAGTCATTGCGAAGATGATGAAGTTGATGGCAAAATCGAGACACACCTTGTCAAAGGATAGCTGCAACTCAGTCATAGATATCAATGATGATGTCCCATCTACAAGCTGCCCCAATAACTTCAGAAAAGTCAATCAGCATTGGAGATTAATACATCGTGGAGTATGATGAACAGAGATTTCCAGGTGACGTAGTTGTGGTGGTAGGGGAGGAATTCCTGGTTTCTGTCATGCAATGGGCAGGAAAATACTGGACATGGCCCACTCATAAAGATGTTATCTACAACATGCAGGACAAAATGATTTCCAAACTCGATGTCCTAGAGGTTGCAAACAATAGGGGACACTTCAAATTTTCTGTTCGGACATAAGCAACTCTAACAAATGACTGTGAGATAGCTTGAGCAATGAACCACTGTTACCTGGCATTTATTAAGTTTGTAATCACAAAGACATCTACTTAGTGTGTGCATACATGTTGTTTTGTATTCATATTACCAAAAAGGGAAAGACACCCTTTATTTAACCCTTTTGTTTAAATATGTTTATCTACAGTAGTATTATGATGCACATGTGTAGGTCATCACTGTTTGATATTGTACATGCACTTTACTTTGGAAATATGAGCAAATATGTTTGTGGCGAGTTTAGGCATAATAATGAAGTGATAATCAATTATCTACTACTTTAATAACATTTTTATCAAAATATAAGTACAAGATGTGTTGCAAATGTAAACTGAAGAATTCACAATGTTTTTGAAGTTGCCCTGTGCACTTTATGCACAAAATGTCATAAAGTGCACAGGGCATCTTCAAAAACATTGTGAATTCTTTATTTTTTATTTTTTTTATATTTCTTTATATTTTACTACTATACTGACCAGACAGAACCCATTGTACAAGTTTTATCAACATAATTGGTATTCTATATCAAAAGATATCTAATTGAAATATCATGGCAAATTGAAATGTTTTTGTTCTTTTGAAATTATGAAAAATCATGAACATGCATATTGCATGAATGTGATGCACTTCATGGTATCAATTGCACACAATACAGGACTACATGCATTGCTATCCGACAACATAGATTACCCTGCAAACCAAAGGCTGAATTAGTCCTTTAGAGGCATAAAATGTTGTTTAGGAGAGAAAAGAGATTAAGTCAGTGCTAAATTGAACAGTATTTCTCTCCTGCACTTCTGTTTCAAATAAATGAAGCCCCATATGCACCCTAGGTGTGAGAAAAATTTGACCAAATGTAATTTTTTAATGCATGGACAAAGTGTAACGTAACTAACCGTAACGTAACTAACCATGTTTTTGTTGTTGCTGTACAAAACTTGAAAGCTATTACTAAAATATTTCATATCAAATAACTTGCCAAGACACCAGCAATAACATGAATGTTACAGTTTGTTTCAGTTGAACCTAGTTACAGGAAACTTTTGGAACAAAATCTTGTCATTTTTTTCCATGTCCTCTTAGTGTAACGTAACTAACCAAAATTAAAGTTCTTGTTATTCCTTACTGAAATGTGTCTCATGATTCTGTTTGATGGTGTGAAGTAGGTTTTGTCTAAAGGTATTCACACTACAAAAATAGAAAAATAATATCAAAGCATCTTCTTGTAGAAGCCAACCTCAGATTGAAAATGACCATAAAGTGTAACGTAACAAATCATGGAATTGCCCTTATGCATATTCATCAATAGCGCTAAATACGGTCATCAGAGCGAAAGCGTCATCATCATGAATATTATTTTGCGCATGCGTACGAAGTCATTAAACAGCCAAGATGGCAGTCTGGAAGGACCTCGTTTTGTTTGACCATGGTTAGACAGACACATGAAGGGGAAATTGGTAACGCTACTCAATATTTTCCATCATTTTCTTACTTCAGACATATGGAAGTTACATTCAACCATTCATATGTGATAAATATACTTGAAATTAGTTATTCATCCATGTGCACGGGTCAATTATTCATTAGTAGTCGCACCCGACATGCAAGGAAATCGGGGGCGAGCCCTCAGGACGCTCCCGCTGCGCGGGAGCAGTCCCGGGGCTACATGCCCCCAAACCTTAAAAATAATATCAGCTTACCAATTCATTAGGAGAAAATCCAAGATTTATTCCTGTTCAGCTTATGTAGTAGCGTCTGCTCTCCGCTATGTTTACACGTCGAATGACCGTTATTAGCATACGAAAAGAAATTTCCACCGTGACTGGTCTTTATCAAAGTCTGATGGCATTAGAAAAAAATTTGTAGAAGCTCATATGTCAAGTTTTGTAGCAGACAAAAAATAAAAACATTGTACCCAGGTTATAATGAACATTTACGTGCGTCATTGAATATAAATCGATAAAACTGCCAACTTAATGAGATTTTGTCATTTATTTCTATATTATAAATCGTAACAACATTTAAGCACAAATAATATCGCGAGGGCTATTGTGTGCACAGCCTGGATGTTTACAAACATGCGATCGGCACTTCTCTCGCTGAGCCAACTATCGTCCTCCCCGTTACGTGTCAAATAAGGGCTAGGGGGAGCTACGAACTTATACACAATATTTTCCGGAGGTTAGAAAGCTGACGAGTCGTGAAACCTGATTAGCAAAACTACTTAGAATTGTGAGTAAAAGATTATGTCTTTCATTTTAATTTGCGAATCATATTCCAATTAGTGCAAGGAAGACGGCCTGCAAGTGATTTCATTTTATTTACGCAAATTAAATAGTTATGGGTATTTGAAATTATAGCCCGTTCTGCCTTACTTCGTACACACAGCCTATGGAGTTTGAAGCTGGTGGGATTGCACGTCGGTGTCGTGATTACAGTCCGCTGACTACCGGTAGTAAAAATAAAGACCTAACTACATTCTAACTTAGTAGCTGTAACTGACCATGCTCATGCTGTGTTTAAGATTTTATGTAGTCTACTGAGAATCAGTGAAACAGTTAAATGTATTTTGTGTGCATATTTCTGGTTAGACATGTTAGAATAACTGTTTCACGTTCACCATCGCTTAGCCCCGGGACTGCTCCCGCGCAGCGGGAGCGTCCTGAGGGCTCGCCACCAATTTCCTTGCATGTCGGGTCCAACTGCTGATAAATCAACCCATGCACATGAATTAATTATTCATTTCAAGTACATTAATGGCATATGAACGACTAAATGTATATACCTGAATTACAAAATTGCTCGAAAATATTTAGCAACATTACATATATTTCCTCTTCACACATGATCATGATCTTTCTAACGAATACGGTCCATCGAGGCTGCCATGTTGACTGCTCTAAAAGCGTATACTGTAATGGGGAACTGACGCATGCGCATAAGCATTAATCTTTGCATTGCATCTGCAATTGTGAACCACTTAGGTCGAAAACAATAATAAAAAAAAATGCAACATGGATTAAATTCATCTTCAAACCACCCCGGACCTATTCAGGTACATATTTTACATAAATGTGTGCAATAGATTTGAGTTTTGAGTTACAGAATTGTTTAAACCAACTAATATAATCACTGCTAATCTCGACTTCCTTGCTCCAAAGCTCCATGTAAACAGTAAATAGTGTTGCAGGTTGTGGTTAAGATATCAGAAAAACTGTTTCTAACTTAGTCTTAAGAGAAATTTATACTGTTTTCAAATTAACCTTTTTGTGCGTTTCAAAACAGTGTTTCGAAAAACTGTTATTGATGACTTTCTTTTATGGTGTGATTTGAAAGAAATGCTTGTCAGAGACTTGTTGATGACAATTAAGCTCCTTGGAATCTTTAGGAGAGGATTGGTTGGGCTTGAATTCTTATCAAGCTTTTTTCATCATCAAAATCATTTCTTATCAAAATTAAATTGAATTAGTGATTCAGCTTCCAGTTAATTTAATGACTGATGTCATTAGCTCTTTCTTTATAGTAATACATGCATAAAGCTAGAAGGTTTGAACTTTGACTCTTACCCTTTTCTCACTAGGTTTTCTTAGCCCCGTACTATCCTTAGCCCTGTACTATTTTTGAAGCTTTTCGCACTGGCATTTCGTAGCCCCGTACTATTTCTTAAACCTGACTAGCTGTTCTCACTCGAAATCGTTAGCCCCGGACTTTCTCGACAGCTTATGAATATTCATGAGTGTACTGCTCTTTACCACTCGGCATCAAGGTCACTCGCCCGTCGGGCGTTATCTGATTGGTCTCCGCGTTTCGACCTTGAGAGCTGACACCGCATTTCCTTAGCACCATACTATTTTTGTCTCGCCCACCGGAGGTGAAGGCGAGACTAAGGGATCCAAATGGCGTCCGTCCCTCGTCCGTCCGTCGTCCGTCCGTCGTCCGTCACAAATGTTAAAGTTTTTCTTGCAACTCTCTTATGATCCATAACTTGGCAACTGTTACAGCAATGGCAGCCACACTTGGTTGATAGAAGCACTAGGGGTATCTTCATGTTATGGTGTTGTCAGAGGTCATGTGATGATGTCAAAGGTCATTTGAGGTCATATATTAAAGAGTATGTGCAAGACTCTCTTTGTCTATGTTAAAGTTTACCTGCAAGACTCTCTTTTGACAAATAACTTCACATAGGTTGCTTGGATTACAACCTAAATTGGGTCATAAATGCACTGGGGGTACCTTCATGTTATGGTACCGTTGGAGGTCACAGGATAAGGTCAAAGGTCATTTGAGGTCATACGTTAAAGTTTACCTGCAAGACTCTCTTTTGACAAATAACTTCACATGGGTTGCTTGGATTACAACCTAACTTGGGTCATAGATGCACTGGGGGTACCTTCATGTTATGGTGCTGTTGGAGGTCACACGATAAGGTCAAAGGTCATTTGAGGTCATACGTTAAAGTTTACCTGCAAGACTCTCTTTTGACAAATAACTTCACATAGGTTGCTTGGATTACAACCTAACTTGGGTCATAGATGCACTGGGGGTACCTTCATGTTATGGTACCGTTGGAGGTCACAGGATAAGGTCAAAGGTCATTTGAGGTCATACGTTAAAGTTTACTCGCAAGACTCTCTTTTGACAAATAACTTCACATGGGTTGCTTGGATTACAACCTGACTTGGGTCACATTCTTGTATAGGGGGAAGGTGGGGGAGGGGGAGTAGATAGAGGAAGTAGCATTGCGTGAAATAGCCCTTCTCATTTATGGAATGTTACATTCTATGGCAGATATTATACAAATATACCAAGCTGTGAGATTGTATAGTGGAAATTATCTATCTGAGAAGGGAGTGGCATAGAACTATTTTTTCCGAGGGGCGAAGCCCCCGAGGAAAAAATAGTATCTTATGCCAGTCCCTCCGAAGATGGATAATTTTCACTATACTTTCGAACTCAATGCTTGGTATATTTGTTTTATATCCCTTTTATCAAACAATAACAGAACAAAAATACTAATAAATACTATTTAGAAAATAGTAAAACTTTCGGTAACACCATGTGGTTGTATGTGGCCTTTTTTTTTTCTCTGTCTCGATATCGGTTCATCCCAGGTAAATGCGCAACACGTCGCGCACTGCATTCATGCGCGCACTAATTTACGCCTGCTCAGGTAGAGAGCATGCGCAGTAGTCCCAAGGAAGAAAATAGTAAATAGAGCATGCGCAGTCCTCCCCAGGAAAAAATAGTGAAAACTATCCGGAGCTCTTCGAGCATCAATTGACCAATCACGTTCCTAGAATACTCATGAATATTCATAGAAGGGATATAATTCACAATCAGCCAGGGATACAATTCTTTTGCGTAGCAACGGAGATCGCGATATTTCTGGTTATTTTCGCAAGTGGGCGAGACACAATATTGCTAATGCCTTGTTTGTTTCTGTTCTCACTTGCGCTCTTAGCCCCGGACAATTTGGCTTGGCCCTGCTTTTTTGCAGGGCAAAATAATCCCGGATTATTGGTGGGGCTAGCCCACTTTGATAAAAACAAGTGAGAACAGAAAGTGGTCTAAGCTTACTATAGGTGGGGCTAAGGCCCCCCCCCCCCCCCCCCTTAGCCCCACCTTAGCCCCACCTATAGTACGGGGCTAAGGAAATTTTTGCCAGTGTGAAAAGCATATCTGTTAAGGGGCCTCTTTCCCCGGCACCAAACCTGTTGTTCCAAGAATAAAAAATCTTGATTGGCTGACTTTCCTGCAACTTGTCAGCCATTTTTGACGGGTTTTGGTGGGTGTTTCATGTGTACAGAGAGACAGGTAAAAAAAAATGGCACATGCTGTCAATGTGATACACATGCTTTAGATGTGTCTACATGGTGGCATATAACCAGTCTTCACTCTTAAAATCACCACCATCAGTCTAGAACTTCAAGTGTTTATATTTTGTTCCATCTTATATGAGAACAAAATGTTTTTTTTTAACATTTGTACATAACAAACAGCCTCTAGAGAGCTATATTCTGGGAGGCAGTTGGTCCATATAGTTTCTTGAGCTAGGTAATGTGTCATATTAGATGTACGCAATAAATAAATCATTCTCTCCAGTCTCTGACTGAGATGGTGTTTCTATTAGTAAACAAAACTCCCACTCAAACTTGAAATCCAAGATGATTGTGATTGTTGATTACCTCTCTAGCAGTAACATTCCCATCAGGGAGCATCAGAATCCCCAATCACAGCTCAGCCCCATCAGGGAGCATCAGAATCCACCAATCACAGCTCAGCTCAGTCCCATCAGGGAGCAGAATCCACCAATCACAGCCGGCCTTGTTAGCTATTACCACCATGCTGTCAGTGACAGGGATGTCCGGGGCGGGAGTGGCCCGAGCCCACCGGTCCCTTAGCCCTGACCGGTCCAGCAGCCGAGGTAGCAGCTTGGCGTCCACCCCACGCAGCATGCTGAGTATGGCCGATGCTGCGGCCAGCCTACGAGGCCAGGGAGATGCCGGCCTTGAGGGTCAAGTCGACAAGCAACCAGCCTCGGAGGGAAACCTCCGGATACTCAATCACATGTGAGTAACACACACCCACATGCTTGCTGGGGCTATCTTAAAGGGCATATCTTCTTGCCAATGGTGTTAAATTCATGTATTGTCTATTTTAGAAGCTTGCTGAAAGTTATTTGCCCTCAAATGATCTACATTTGGAGTAATGAGTGATTAAATCACAAATCCTCAAAATGTTTGGGCCGCACATTTTGAGGATTTAATCATTAATCATTAATTACTCCATATGTGGATCATTTGAGGGCAAATAACTTTCAGCAGGCCTCTAAAATAGACAATACATGAATTTAAGACCATTGGCTAGAAGATTGCTAACAATTAAATTTTGAAGGCTTTTTTGCCTTCCCAGTACCTTTAACCCTTTGTGTAATTCCATGGGATTTGTGAATAAATTCCCATATGGAACATAAATGACCTTGGGCCGAGCTGAAGTTCTAGGCTGTAGTGTGTATGGGCATAACTGAGTCTGCTAACGGACAAGTCGGACAATAAAGAATACATTCTCATGCGTTCATCGAGAGCTGAATACAGCTTTGTTTAAAAACTGAAGAAAAAGTTTTCACTTCAATCATTATAATTTTAAAAATCTTGACATTTTTGCTTACATACAAATAAAACAGTTTGTTTTGTTTTGCTGTGAGTTTTTTTTAAATTTGAGGTTAGGGTTACTTGGAGACATAAGGGGCGTCTTCATTAGCTCGAGCTGGGCAAAATAGCGAGCTTGTTCTGATCGGGTTAGCTAGCCAGATCACGAAATAGCTAGCTATTTGCGTCTTCATTAGCCAGATCAGGCAAAATAGCGAGCTATTTGGTCGAGAAAATTTCCCAAGAAATTTTGGGCTAGATGGAGCTAGCTCGAGCTAGTTCACGAACTAGCTCGAGCTAGCTCGGAGGGTCTTCATTAGCCTGAAAATTTCTCGATCCCGGCATGCATCAGCGCCCACGAGGCATTGTTTACGTAATAGGGTTTTACACGTGCGTGAATGCTAGCTCACGACCGAAGCTATGCGGTCATGGCCTATTCCTGTCGCACACTGCTGGTACGTGCGAAACTCGGGATAATTTATGCAACCCGAGCTCGAGGTTACGTATCCCGAGTTTCGAGCTAATGAAGACGGGATTGCAACTTCAGGCTAGTTCCCCGGATCAGAAAAATAGCTCGCTATTTCGTCTGATCGGGCTAATGAAGACGCACCTCTTGTGTCATTTGTGTCATTGTTCAACAGAAAGCAGATTTTACCATGCAAAATACTACCACAAAATGCTGAAGGTCACTGAGGTTTTGTTTATTTAAGATAATGCCATGTCATTCTGCCTTTTGTCAGAGTATCATATGCCAGTAAAACTTCCTCATTGGTAAATCCAATAGTCATTTTTTTGTTGAGGAGAAGATCATTAGGGCTGAAGCTGTATATCATAGGTATGTGCAAGTTATCTAGTAGATATTTAAAGACAGTCCGTCCCTTTTTCAGATCATCACAAAACCATCGAAACATTGGCAAAACATAGAGAAGTGTTAGCAAGCTGTATATTCATAATTTGAAACTGATAGGTAGTGTAAAATTCAAATAATGCACGTAAACAACGTCTGATTAATAGTCTTTACCTCAGTTTGTGTTGAAATATCTGCTTTATTGATGTATCTGTTTATTAAATTATAAAATGCATTATGAAAAAAAAATGTTCTATAGAAGGAATCATCTCCAAAGTTTGGTAATCACTCATATAATTATGATTTCACACGTGCATAGTAACCACATAGATACTGTAACAAAGACTAATACTTTTTTCGTAGTACGAAAAAAGTCTGTATGAATTTTAACGCCTGAAATTTTTACATATACAGAAAGCTTCAACATGCTATATTCTTAGAAATGGTCTTGAGTTACACTTTCTTCAATTTACGATCGTGATAGACAATTTCAAATTTTAAGCTTGCAAAAGGGACGGACAAACTTTAAGGTTGGTAAACTCCCATCATTTTATGCTCAGAGGTCAGGAATCTTGTAGACGATAGACTGGATTGATTATGATTTTCCCTGTCGACTGGTTTCATTATTACAGTGTACAGTGTACAGGATAAGGATGACAATCACCGTGAACAAACAAGAATGATGTAATAGCAGGTTTAAATTTGGACATAGTATATCAATACTATGTCCAACTTAGCTGTATAAAATCTGCCCTGCTCTGACAGAAGGAAGCAAGTAACATTTGAAATATGTCCAAAATTAAGGGTAAAATCTCTCATATGAGAAGGAATTTGAATTATACAGGTTCATTTTTTTCTGTCCTAAAGTGCCCACAGTATGTGGAAAAATATTTCCTGTATTTTAATTAGATTAAAGCTATGAAATGTGAAGAATTTGTCACCTAATTGCTTCCTTTTGCCAAAGTAGGGCAGCAGTTTTCCAAGACTTTACTCCAGGCAGTCATGTTAAAACCTTGATTTGTTGAATTACACATGTGATTCTTATCAAAATGGTTTAACATTAAAGGTGTATGATACTATCAACATCATACAAAGTTGCCTGACTATAATTGTGACTCCTGCAATATACATTTTCCTGTATGGATCTGGCCCGTGCACTTGCTGAAGAATCATGATATTTCTTCTCTCTTTTCATACTTACAACTTTTTCCGTGCCAGACAATATGTAGCTCTATAGGATTTGTGTGTATTAATTGCGAAAAAAATGCAAACATATATAAAGAGTGAATACCGGTAATGTGTTATTGTACTAATGTACATGTATTATCCAGATTTTCCATCTCTATTTTTCTCCCACAATCCCTCTTCTCAGACATATTCAGCATGAAGTGATGTGCTGCAAGTACAGCGAGGATGGCTCGTTGTTTGCTGTGGGCCTGGTCGATGGCTCCATCAAAGTAAGCAAGATGGTTCAATTCCAATCAATTTAACTTTTATTTATTGCTAAAAACAAAAGAAGAATTTGATGTACATCAATTGAAAAGTCTAGAGACTTAGAAATATTGATTTGTTTTGTGTGTTAAGTGTGGACACCCTGTTTGCTATACAATGATTTTTTTATATACAACATTTCTTTTTTTAAAGAGTTTTAGTTTGATCTTTTCTGTGTGTACACGCTCTTAGTCTTAACACTATTATTTGTGAATCTCTTTATTCTTGTCCTTCATCTCAGATCCATTCTGCTGAGACTGGGGCACCTATCTATAATCTAGCCGACAGTGAGACCAAAGAGGCACACCTGCCATGCACTAGTCTCAACTTCAGACACCATCTTGATGCAGACAAATCCTACAACTTACTCCTGGCAACTTGTAAGTCACCATGTCAAGTCAGAATTCTGATTCTGGCCCCCATTTCCATCTGCCTAGATGTTTCAATTTCAGTCAGTTTTGTGAATTTTTATTTTTTGTACTTAAAGCTCTATCTTATCTTGCTTCTGAGTGAATTGTCAAGCTTGTTCTCACTTTATCCCGCACCCCCTTGCTGCTTTTGTTTCTCTATTATCTTTTTAATCCATCTCTCTAGATGTAATCTAACCAGGGTATGTAATTATTCCTCTTCCCTATCTCTCAAACTCCTGTTCAACCCTGTCTTTATCTCTAATTACCAACCCAGCAACCCCATTCCATTGGTGAAGTGATTTCTTTTTTTTTTCTTCTTCTTGATTAGCAGTTCATAGCTAGTAAAGGAAATGAGGAAGGTTTTAAAGTTACACAGTCTCCCAAGCTTATGCAAGCGGTTCAGGAAACTGTGTCACTGGTTACTGAGGGAAAGTTGAAGGAGAGGTTAAGAAAGCAGAATTCATTACAAGATTAAACAACAACGCTACATGTACATCGATATAAACCAGCTATTGAGGAGTGCTTTTGATGTTTATGTAACAGATATGTCTCTGCTAGAGGAGATTACATGCAGCACTTGAAGTGCCATGTGACCAGTGTTTGGAAGGGTATAAATGTGTACAGGTTATTTTCCAGCCTGTAAAAAAAGGAAAGTATTAAATGGGGATGAATGGTGCGGATCTCTTTGATGATAGAAAATCTACAAAATATATACATCTAGTCTTTACTTGATGCAGTTGTTGCTTTTATTGCTGCATTGAAAGCCCATTGAAATAATTACAAGTCCTCCAATGATAGCAGTTGACTAAAAAGTTTTTGGGGATAAGTTAAATATCCATTTTATCAGATAGTGCTGAGGTTCATCATGACTGTTTTATGAGTTGAGTATTCAAGTGTATTGATGGAAAAACCCTCATGAAAGCATGTGGTCTACTGCAAAAGTAGTATTTGTCTTATAGACTCCAGGATTGAGGTATGATGGACTATAATATATTCATTTATTATTATTATTATTATTATTATTATTATTATTATTATTATTATTATTATTATTATTATTATTATTATTATTATTATTATTATTATTATTATTATTATTATTATTATTATTATTATTATTATTATTATTATTATTATTATAAATACATTTTTTTTGGGGGGGGGGCACTTGCAAGTGGCCATTTTTTCTTATTCAAGGACTAAGATAGGTATCAGGAGAAACTTGGACTTAACTTTGAGAGAAAAGGGTTGAAAATTTGAAATCAGACAAATTCTGAAACGAATTGGATTGTGGAAAATGTTGTTATATGTCATTTTAAAGTTACAATTAGGATCGGGCATTTCAAAAGTGGAATTTAAGAAAATTAAAATGTGCATGTGAAGTTAGTTGTTGGGCTTGAGAAGAAAGAACAACATTTTGTTTAGTGTAGTGCTAATGTACAATGTACAATGTAAGGGGGTATCAAGTATCACATATGCAACACACGTCTGTGATAGTATATCTCTTGCAACCTGTCTCTGCCTAGATGCTTCTGGTCTAGTCAAGCTATGGCATGCCTCTACAGCTCAGTGTCTGCACACCATCCATGAACCCAGACAGACGCTGGCTGCTGCCTTCGATGCGGGCACCACGCTGTTTGTCACCACAGGCTCAGACGATAAGATCCACGTCTATGACGCATCCACCAAGCAGATTGTGCAGACCTGCCAGCCAAGGTAATGCAAGTTACTTTGATTTAGTCATAGATTATTGAGAAGACATATTTCACAAGTTATTTTGTTGCTTACATATTTATTTTTGCATAATCAAACAGAATGATAAAGCTCAGCTTGTAAATGCATCCTGTAATTTTCAGGTCTATGAATATAGAACAAATAAATATTCAAACATTTTAGTACAAAAAAACCCTGGAATAGCAGCTAAACATTTGTGACATTAAATATAGGCTTACAAAGAATGGAAGTGATGGATAGTCATATGAGTAGAGCCTCCGTCAAGTTCCACTCCAGTGTACCTTCCCTTAAACATTCTCCCATTGTTTGTCTTCTGTCTGATCCATGTAGTCCGTCCATGGGTGTGATGGACGGTCACAGGAGTAGGGTCTTCTCTGTCAAGTTCCACCCTAAGCTGTCCAAGGAGTTTGTGACGGGAGGCTGGGACGACACCCTGCAGTTCTGGCAGATTGGAACCGAGCATGCCATCAGGTAGGCCTGCTCACAATGCTGGCTTAGGCTAGCATGGGTTTTAGACATCCATTATGCACCAACTAGTCTAGGTTTAAACTTAAGTTGAAAACGAGCATGCTATTAGGTAGCTAGACTGCCCACACTGCAGCTTGAGCAGATTTCCCAAGAAGTAACTGCAATGTGTATAACAGAAACAAATTTGATTCTTTATTGTAAGTACAGCGCAGAAAGTAGGCCATTCAATTTTTCCAGAGCTGCACATGAAAATGCATTCTCTCAATATAGTAGAAACTCTAAACAAAAATACAAAATAATTTTCTTTGACAAGACATTACTACTAGAGTCATGAAGAAGGCATGTTTATGTGACAATACTGGCATGATGGTAATTTCTTGTACTTTGTTAATATCACGAGTAATGAACCTTTCTTTTTTTAACTGTGTTCTTTGTATTTGTCTTTGTGTGTTAATAGGAAGTCATATGGTCCTCACATCTGCGGCGATGCCCTGGACATCGATGTGCAGCACGATCACATCCTGACAGGCTCTTGGAGGAAGAATGACAACCTCCAGGTGAGCTCTCCATGGTCTCTAGCTTGTTAGGCCATCATGGTCTCTAGCTTGTCAGGCCATCGTGGTGTAGCGGTTGTGAACTGTGACTGTAGATCTCAAGGTCCCAGGTTCAAGCCCACCCACCCATGGCAGATCATGTTCTTCAGCAAGATACTGTCAGCCAGCCATTGTCTCTCGCTTCCCAGGCCATCCACATTCATGCCGTGGTATACATGTAGTGGTTGTGAACTGTGACTGAAGATTACAGGAACTGTTCCCAGGTTCAAGCCTACCCATTGCACTCCAGCAAGATACTTTATTCACATTGCTGCTATTTCTACCCAGGATTATGAATGAGTATGTGTTAGGAGATGGACAATCAGGTGATTGAATCTTGATCCAGAACTGATATAACCAAGGTAAAACAAGTCGCATTGTGAAATTGTTAAAAATGCCTTTTATGCTATATGGTTGTCCTTGTCTAGTTATTTTTTTTCTTGCTGAAGTATGAGGATAGCAGTAAATTCAAGAGGACAAGTACAATCTTAGGGCTTTGTGTTTGCTAACAGGTGTGCAGGAAGTATAAATGTATATAAAGCAGAACTTGTATTGAGGAGCTTATCTGTGAATTCCTACTTTCATCCATAGATCTGGGATTATGCTTCAGGCTCACTGATCAAGACTGTGCCGAAGGACATTAACAATTCTCTGGTGAGTGGGTCAACTTGTTCACTTGGTTTGTGGCAGTAAATACTACATGTAGATGCTGGTTAAATTTACATTCTATATGCCTGTCATGTCTAACAGTGTTCTTGAGTAATTTATGTTCAGACTCTCTTCCCTCTAATTGCATCAAATACTTCTTTTCAAAGAATTTTGTTTGTATAATAGGAAATTGTACAGTTGTATCTTCCCTTTATAAGTTGATCCATATTTGTGCATATGGTACGTCTCATGTGTTCTTCAGATCATCGTACATCTCACAAAAGCTTTCTTCGGTGCATTCTGGCCCTATTGGCAGACTTCAATGAATTGGAATCATTATGGTTTAGGGAAGCAATCTGCATGAGCAATTTCAAACTATGAAGAAAAGGCATGTGTACAGTGGGTCGCTTAGAGTAAAATAATGTTACAAGGGATTGAGCAATTTATCCCCCGCAATGAAAAAATATCTAAAGAGCCCCTGTGTAAATTTGTATAAATCCCACTAAGTCTGTAATACAGGCATAGTTTATGATGTTTATTTAATGACATCATGCTTGGAAAGTAGCCTCCAAAAACATTCTCTCTTTCTTTCTTTTTTTAATTATTAGTTTATGATAAGAATTGTGCTATCTTCTTTTTATTCAGTATTCTGTGCTCAATGTGGTGATGACTTAATGGTTGCTCAGAAAGAATTGCCCATTCTTTTCTGTATGCAGCTCTACTGTGCACAGCGGGTCAATAAGAGTTGACCAAAAAGAATTGTGCATTCTTGTTTGTTTTGTGTGCAGCTGTACTGTGCTCAGTGGCTGGGCAGGGATCACATTGTAGCAGGAGGCTGTGATGCTAACATGGTCCGAGTGATCGACCGAGGAACGCTGCAGGTAAGGTTCACAAACACAGAACACTGCCTAAACTGCCTAAATCCTTGAACCCTCTCAGTACCAAAGGTATGAAACGGTGTAAATAAGTCATCTGGCTTTGTTTGGTTTGGTACTGAGAGGGTTTGAAGGATAACGAAACCCTTCTAGTTCTATAGGTGCATGGATTGTCTCATAACTGAACTGGCTATTGCTAGTCTGGTATTCAGAGGGTTAATGCTCTCTTCTCTTCACTTTAGTATCTTGATTGATTTTCATTTTGGAAGTAAACAAACAAAAATGTTTACATGACCTAATATTTTACAGTTATTTTACATTTGCAGGATAAAAAAAAAAAATCAAATCTAATATGAGTATGCTATAAAAACAATGTTTGAATGCAGGGTAAAAGATAGTACTTTACTGGTTATGACATGTTTTGAGCAGCAAAATCGAGCAATAATGTTGGGTGACTTAATTTTGTGGCGAGGGTGGGTTTTGGCTGGGTTCACTTTTATAAACAGACCTATTTTAGACCCCAGACTACCATTCTGTAACCGTTTTTTTATGTGAAATAAACTGAATTGAAATAAAGCGCCCCTGACTTCTCCTTTTGTCTACATGATTGGAATCATAGTACACAGCTGTGTAATATAGTGTATCTCCCTTTCTTCTCTGTCTCTCTCTACTAACCAGACGACAGGGAGAGTGGTGGACTTGTCTCGCGGTGTCTACTGCATGGACAACAACCAGCAGGGACCTATCCCTAAGTTTGCCATCGGCTCCTCCAAGAGTCTTCTCTTCCTAGAGATGCGCCGGACCTAAGACATCTGTAGGCCTTGTGAAGATGACAGACAGGGTGGCCCATGTGCAAAAGTCAGGGAACTAGACAGGAATTAGCAGTATACCTGAATGATAACCTGCATGAAATCTGTCAGTCATAGCTTCATGAACCTCTTCAGAAAAAGTGGAAAACTATCTTCTACTTTTTTGATAGTAAAGTTAATTTTTTTTTTTGACCTGCAAAAAGTGGTATCCTGTCTTTAATCCTCCATTGCATAAGCTGCAAAGATTTCATTTTCGGAAAAGTTTAAAGTTAAGGGGTAACAGAGGCAATGATTACAGGCTGTAACTATGGCAGAACTGTTTTGCCTTTATCACAGGGGTCCTGGCTTTATTTTTTTTTTTAACTTTTATAATTTTTTCATTTAGAGATGATTTCATGGATGAAAATCCAAGTAGAATAGGATCCATGTTGATGGCAGAGTGGCAATCCATTAATTACAAGTCCAGTAGTCTTAAATATTATTACCTCTTACTACCAGGGGGTGTTTCCCAAAGTTGCTGTTAAGCTAAGAACGACTTTGACCAGTGACCCCTTCTTGTGCTAAATCATATACCCCAATTTGTTCCTGTTTTATCATAGTCTAAGTTACTTTTCAACAATCCTTATCAAATTCAACAAATCATAAACATTGTATTCAGAGGCTTACTAACAACAAGAATGTTAATTGACAAAGATCAGATTTCAACTTAAGCTGATGGGAATCAAAATCATTGAGGATCTCATTTAGCAGAAGAGAGGGTCACCAGTCGTGCGTAAAGTCATTCTTAGCCTAAGAATAGCTTTGTGAAACACAGGTCTTTGTGAAAAACAGGTCCATGAATGCTTGGTTGAAGGTTGCTCATCTATCCGTCCATTGCTGGTCTGTCAGAACAAAGAGTGGACTCGCAGCACATGATTAGTATCTGCTGTTTTGTATCTGAACCTAACTAATGATCAATGTGCAGTAAAACCCTCTTGTGTCGTGTTTGACTTTAATACGGTAAAAGAATCTTGTAGACTTGCAGGCTGCAGTTTGAATAGAAAGCATTATTTTATATATGAACATAGATAAATATTGTGTGGTAAAACCCTCCTTGGCATGATTGAATCTGATTTGGTAAATAAAAGAAACAAAAACATTCTAATATAGCTTTGCTAATATATTTGCTGTTTTGACTTGTTGGTGTACGGCTGCAGTACCAACTCCATGATCAACCTGCGCCTTCAAGCCACATCAAGGCTTTAACATTCCAGTGTATTCATTTTTATTTTCAATGTAAATCAAGTGATATTTATACTGTCTCTCTCTCTCTTTTCCGACTCTAATAGAGTGGTCTGCCTGGGGCAGGTTCCTCATGCAATTTATTTCCACTTTTCTGGGTCTTCCTCATGCATTTATATCATTAGAAAGTATAATTTTGCGTCATGGATGTCTTTTTATGGAACGTTACCTGTAACAGGTATGTTTAAGTTTGATATTTTGGACTATGACGAGAAAATGCTGCTGTGAATTATATGAGCAACACCTTGAAATGATTCATGATTAATTTCAACAAATAATGCATTGTACACAAGAAGCTAGCCACAGAAGCACTATGTTATAGTTTTCACCGACACACATGTATTCTCTTTCTCATATCATTATTTTCTTCCATTATTCAATGTTACAACATGGAAGTTAAAGTTTGTAATTGTCATTGGAATCTCAAGAAATGTGTAGGTAGTTAAGTATGCTGCCATCTGTTTAAATACCGGAATACAAATGGCTTCTTTTGCCATCGATGACTTCTTTTCTAGCTGTGCCATGATTAGCCATAATTGATGTTCAAGCAGGTGTAACATGCATATTGTAGGGTATGGGAGATATGTATTTATATCGTATGTTATATTGGTATGCTTATATATGTCATGGGCATTCTAGTTGATGTTTTCCAAAAGTGAATGAATATTAGAAATTTGTACATATAACATTCTGTTAAGGATTTTGATTTTACTACAATGTAGCAAGTTGTGTCAGTGGAGGACTTGATTATGTATATACATGTAAATATATGTGTAAAGTTTATGTATATATCTAAATACCTATATGCATACTTGTACATTGTAAGTGATAAAGAGTATTGTAAATGTTAAAATAATTTTATTCTGATATCTTTCTTTGTGGAGCTTTTAAGACACCAGTCCGTCCACGTATTCAAATTTTGTACCAAATGATCCAGTAACAAATGCTACCTAACGTGTACAGGTATTGTATCTGACTGTACCAGTATACTAAGAGGTATATCTGATAAGCTTTATATGTTTTTGTGGAAAGTCAACATTCTGTATGTTGCATACTGTTCAAGTACATACCAAAGTATAAATGTGAATTTCAAAACAGAAAGCAAAAAAGCAGTCTGAAACTAACACTTTTGCTGTTTGAAATCAAACTTCTTTCTAATGAAACACATACATTTACAATTGTCCTCTATCTGTGATAACATAATTTATTTCTAATGCTATTCACACAAGGAAAGATTTATGTTGAGCCTTTTGTCACGCTATACAGAGGTTGCTGGTTTGTTGTATTGTTTGTGTGCATTGGCTGAAAGTTGAAAGAAGATTTGAGGGGTGCGGCTGCCCATTAACTTGCATAATGTAACCAGCAATTTAAATTCATTGCATACCGGTACATGTCATCTCAAAAAGAGTAACATGAACAGTCATATTTTAAATGAGAGTACATTAATGTAAGTGTGAGATAAATATTAAAGTGGCTTCTTTCATAAACTTATCTATTTGTGCCATAATTCTAGCATGTACAGTAGTAACAATAACTTCAAAATGAGCTGGATATGTGAAGATTGTGAGACTGCAGTGTGTCATGTGATCCCATATACAATGTAGTCCTGTCAAATCTGAATTTTGATATGGGTGCCATTACAATAATTACATGGACATTTTGCTATGGTTCCACTTCAATGTGAATTGAAGGGTGGGTGCTATAGTAATCATATTCATTCAGATATCAATCATGATGTCACCACAAAAAACATGCTGCTCAGTGGTACATGGTATAAATCATTTATTTATTGCATAATCAGTGAGTAAAAATATATTGTATTGCGTAGCAGAGTTGCTAGAACCTCAATACAATGAAGTTCTATAATAGACGGTATAAAAACAATTCTCTTCTGAGATTTCCACTTTCACTTTGAATCCTACAAACCTGACGGTGTATGCCATGAAGTCTACCCAGAACTCTCCATTTGTTATTTACTCTTCATGCGTTGTTGGTGCATTTCCACACTAGTAATACACACAAAATGCATAGTACCGTACTGTATACGCCATATATTTTGTGTTTTTATTTTTTCATGCATTTCGCGAGTCGGGTGCAATTCGCAAAGATGAATATGACATGCACACACACACCTATAGTACTAGTACTCCACGATAGCAAATTTAACCACTTGCGAAATTGTCCAGAAGTCCCAAATCCCGAAAAGTTAAACTCGCTAAATATATGGCATATACAGTTATTTTTTTGGTGCACGAATGGTTGATGGTATGAGTAGATGTAATAATTGAAGGCCGCAATAATGGCAGAACCATTCTGCTGCCATCACTGGGTCTGAATTTCAAAGATATCATTATCAGATGATTTCATCTTGGTATCCGGAAATCAATCAAGAATAGGACTCATGGTCATGGCAGAAAGGCACTCCATTGATTACAGGTCCTGTAGACTTCACCTGCAGAAGGGCTTTACGACTTTAAGTCCCACAAAGCAGAAATTAATCCCGGTCTGGCATAAAAAGTTAGTAGAAGAAGATACATCTATCTGGAATGTATTAAAGACACCTGGGTGAGGCAATGAGTGAATGAATTATCATTATATTACTAATAACAAAAGTAACCAGCTTTTATAAAGCACTTTCCTAGTTTTGGTGCATGGTGACATACTGTATCTATTGGTTTTGTAACATGATATGTAGTCCCATAATTTGAACAATCAATCATGTCATGTAGAACATGGCATTTCAAACATCTGGAAAATATGCAGAAGAAAGATGTATCTACCTAAAATGTGGAAATTGGTTCATCTTTGTAGACAAATTCTAAAATTGGTCAACACTAGACCTCTCTAACAGATTTGAGGATTTTCATTATGCACACTCTGTTCTAACATACATTATTTGTTAAATTTTCCTTGCAATTTGACAATTTTCATTTATATAAAATTGGGCTTTATTTCCTTAAAATTTGTCTCAAATATTTCATGCACAGTCGTTTCTATCACAGCCTAAAATATATGGCCTGCATTAAAAAGAAAACAGATTAATTTTATTTATTCTCTTATCATCCTCTCCTTTGATAAATGTGAATATTTATTGATGAATATTTATTGATGAATAACCAAATCCATTATCTTTATCATAAATTCACATCCAATAACAACTTTGAAATTCTAGAGACAGTGCAAAAGATTTGTGAATGAAAGATGTTGGCTGAATTGGTAAATATGGTACAGCCACCAAAATAGAAACAAGACGGAAACGATCATCCCTAAGAATGTGCCAAAAGGCATGAGATCCTTAGTACCAAATAGCCATATCGTGTTAACTTTTTTCTTATCACTGATGCATGGTTCTACACACAAATCACAAAGAGCAGCATTTGATCTGACTTTGTATTAAATGGTATCTCCACATTACACCTGTTGCTACATTATCATATTGCACAAATATTGTGTTTCAAAACAGCACATCAAAAATGAATAAATGACTGGTGTTGAGCCTACATTTTGATGAAGTACTGATAAAAATTACCTTGCTGAATTAAAACCTGAGCAGCTCACAATGAATATAATGCATATTTTTACAGTACTGTTAGCTGTAACAGAACAAATCACTTCATTGTGGGTTGCGGTAAGCTTGTATACTAGTCTCGCAGTATCTTGCAGTAGTATAACGAAGGAATGAAGGCATTTATAATACACTTAAACACACACTCACAGAATAACGCTTTTAATACACAGTAGTTCTCAAACACTGCAAGTAGATTATCATTCATAAATCTTTCAAACTTGATATAACTTTTACAGTATGAGATTTGGTTTCAAATTAAAATAACATACAGTGTATACAGTTTGAAATTTGAGTACATTTTGATTGCTAGTTATTAGGTACACCTGTATGTGGAATGCTGGCAAAATGTTTGTTTCAGGTGCACTCTTGAAGCATTATTAAGTCATTAGTGTACATTTACTATCATACTCTCTATAAATATTTTTGAAAAAGTGTTTTGATTACTGGTAATGATTTGAAGATCAGAACTGCATTAACATAGCTTTGAGTAATGATAATGTATCAGAACTCCTGAAAATACTTTTTGGTGAGCGCAAAAATAACATAAAAATTCACACTGGAAAATGAATCAAATGATAGTGACATTTAATGATTTATTTCCCACACTTCTTGGGGCAATGACATTATCACAAGCATTGCCCATTGAATCTATTTTTTTTTTTTTTTTTTTTTTGGGGGGGGGGATAGACTGCAGATGGAGCAAGATAATGACTGGATAATTGAATTGCACTGTTGCTAATCTCAGATGAATTCCTCAAGAAATTCTGCCACGGTTATCGGACAGAAGAAGACTGGAAGTTCTAGTAGCGGTTCTACCTTCTGTTTGTGTGTTAGGGCCGCATCTGTTACCCATTGCCATGGCCATGGGGCCAGGCCACTGGCTCTTACGAACTCCCAATACTAGATAATGTCAGGGCAGAAGCATCAATCATCTCAGTCCCATAGGGACATATGTTGTGTAGTAAATCAAAAGGCTTTAAGTAGCTCGGTACCAACAAGCTTAAGCAGACTGGCATATAATTTGTTCAAATCTTCTGGAATCACATTCATTGGCTACTTGCCAAAGTGTGGTGAACTACATTCATACAAACCTGGCAGCATATATTTTGTAATATTACCCTGATAATCCCTTATTAGAAATCAATAACGCCCTTTAACCCTTTGTGTGCCACCCTTTGTATTTATCCACAAGTAATACACACATATCCATCCAATGGAGCAACATTTTTTTCTAGCACCAAAGGGGAACTGCCCTGGTCATGATAGACCACACTCCCTCCTGTAGTACAGTAAGCTTCTTTCAACAGCATCATCATAGGTATACAGTGGTTCATAGCCCAGGCATCTATGCGCTGCATCAGAACAGAAGTAGTAGACCCCATTCACGTAAGACACAGTAGCAGTTGTAAAGAACATCTTGGGGCGGTAGAACGGTTGTATAAACCAGGCACAGATTTCAACGAGGACTGCCATACAGTACAGCAGCCAGAATGGAAGTTTGAACGATGACATCTTGCTGTCGACACCGATCACAAACGGAGTGAAGAAGTCGCTGATTTTTGAGATGGGCGTCTCGTCCGTGAGAAAGAAGGCCTGGCCCGCCGGGGGCTCTTCTGAAGTTGGCTTCATCAGCTCCTTGACTGCTAACACATGGCCCCACGCAATGTTCCCTGCGTAGGTGCACTGATAGCGAGACGCGTCGTCACCCATCCGAACCATGGTCTTGTAACGGGAGACTTGTCGAAGAACATCACAGTTGTACACATCTGCCTCTCCGTACACAGGGGTGGGTCGCAAGGCGCAGGTCTGGAGATGTCTGCCGTTCTGAAGGATGAGGTTGTTTGCCTTGAGGACAATCTTCTCTGCCTCATACTTGGTGGTGGCATAGAGGCCAAAGTGGTGGTGTTGTGGGATGCCCAGGGTTGTCTCCGTGCCCCCCTCTATCGGCTCCTGCCCAACCACCACGTCCACGGTGCTGGTGTACACCAGATACTGGATGTTGTTGTCTATGCAGGATTGAAGAACATTCTCAGAACCTGACAGAATAGGAACACACACAAAAGCATGCATCAAATCATGCACAAGATTTTCGGGGGCTTCTTTTTGAGCACATTGGCTGATTTGGCTGCAATTTTATATTGTGTCTATTTTGGAGGCTCTTTTAAGCATTTCAAGGGCAAAATTGCTCCAAGCCCCCATGTTTTTTTCCCTGCCACATTATACACTAAATCATTCATATTTAACTAAAAAAACCCATGAATAATGTTACTTGTAACTCAAAATAGATGAAAGGAATGGATGTCCTGTGAACGAGTGATACACCATGATCTCCTAAAAGCAAAGAAGATAACCCAGGGACTAAACATTGGTAGAAATGTCTAGTGAAAAGTTATTTCTTTTGAAAAACAAATTCAGAGGTGACATTTTATATCAATTAATAGATCACTTTCCTTTTACCACAAAAACTAGTACTAGTACTTCTTTGTATTGAACAGACGCACACACAATTCTTGAACAAGTTCAATGTCATTTGTTATAACAATTGTGCACAACTGCTACATGTATAAATAAATAGAAGTCTGAGTAGAGTCCCCAATTTGTGAATATATGAGTGCATGAATGTACAATATATTCAGATATTATCACTGACCAATGGCTGCCTTACAATCTCACCTTGGATGTTGACCGTCCGCAGGGCTTCGGCATCTGGAATGGGCGACACATCGATGAGTCCTGCAGCATGGATGACCACGGTCACTCCTCTGAACGCCTTTCTGACGTCATCCAACACACGCAGGTCACCTTGGATATGGCTCAGCTCAGCACAGGACTGCTCCACTATTAGCAAAGGGTCAAAATGACATTTTCTCAGAAATCATATTGCCAATCATGGCTGCATTTATTACCAAAAGTTCAATATAGAAAGATCCTAAATTAAAATAAAACGCTGCTTGATTCCAATTTGCTTTTTTCCCTGAAACTCCCTCAGTGTTACTAAGGAAATCATTTCTACATACATAACAATATATCAATTAACATAAATATGAGTGATTCACAAGCGATGAATAAACATAGTGTATGGTGGACAGATACAGGGACAGATAGAAACAGTATAAGGACACAGGGACAACTTTCAGAAGGGTGGCCAGAAAGATGGATGAATCCAAAATCACAAGCCAGAAGACTTTTTTTAAACCTGCCATTCAGTTATGTACGGGGGGTACTTGTCAAGCCTTATGTTATGGAACTAACACCATAAAACCACTTTGTGCCTTAGACCCTTGGTATGAGCATTTGTGTTTTTTTCACAGGGGCTCTTTCCTTAAACATGCATGGGGGCTCTTTTTTGGTTTCCAAGTGCTAAATGACGTAAACAATCTTTTCACTGCTGTTGTTACATCAAAGTTTGCTCACAATGCTTACACTAACCTTCTAGCTCTGGGCACCAGATGAACGGCTTGAGGTCAAAGGTCCTGACTTCTCTGACCTCAAACTCTCCCTGCTCTAGCAGCTGTTTGACGATGTGTTGGCCCAGGAAGCCACAGCCGCCTGTCACAGCTACAACCGCACCGGTCAGCTTCATGCTTGCTTGGCCTCCAACCTTACACTGACTAACAGTGCTATTTGATGGAAGAAAACCAAAAACAAAAAAATCAATCAATCAATAGTTCTAACAACAACAACAAGGAGGAAGTAACCCAAAACTTCTGCATAGAAATGAAATTTTCATTAGACTTTAAGACAATTGATGTGTCTCACATGGAAGTATAAAATACCTAAAAATATAAACTGAAAGTGAATTCTGTGGCCTACATATACATGTAATATCCCAGGACAAATTCCAAAATATATATTTTTTTTTAATTTGTTCGATAATTCATGGAATTACACATATAACTTAAGTAGAATTTACATACCAGCGATGGTGATTGTATGTCATGGACAGACACAGATATATAATGCGGGCATTTCATACTTCATTGGACAGCAATTTTCCTCATTTCTATTAAATATAAAATAATGCCATGGCTTTTCAAGTTAAATAAGTATGTGGGGACTCAATAGTATGCATTAATTTCCGTAATAACTATATTACCACAAATCATCCTTAGCTTGGCTTGACTTGAAAGATAGACTAATATAAGTTAGAAACTGGAGTTGCCTGAACTCTGTAGCCATGTTGACCTGAAGTTTAGCTGGACTTGAGTCTTTGGCTTAAACCTGGGAAGCCCGCGCTTACACGTAAATAAATACGTGGGGCATACGTTAATTTTTATTTCGAGACAAATACTTAAACATGAGATTGTCCGAGACAGACTATGAATAAAGAGTTACTGATAAACTCACCCTCCAATCACGTGTGATATTTACTCATTCAAGAGGCTCACAAAAATATGCATGAATGGAGCACGATCCATACATTGGAGAGACAGTGTTTATACTGCTGAGCTGAGCTAATGTAAATTGGGGAAGTTAGCGACCAGTTGTTACGCGGAAATCGACTATCGGTTCATCAAGCTAGTAATTTTATTGACATTCATATTGTCAGCAGTTTTCAAATTATGTTTTTTTTTTGTAACAGCATTAGTACAGTTTTTAATCAAAATAAAAGTTATTGTTTGAAAATGTTGGTAATTTCAAATATTGTTTTAAGAATTTGATTTATATAATCTAGAAAACATGTTATATAAAGAATCTAGCAGTAAATACAATGGCTAATAGTAGAATTGTATCTTGTAAATTATCGCTATGTTCTATTTTGATGCTATTTCAGCCCCACGCATGCCATATTGTGATGTAGCTACACGCTATGTATCCTCAAAGCGAGTTGAGATTGATGTGCACGTGGCCGTGGGTTGTGGCTTACATGCAGTTGTCAAAATACTGTGCTTATTGTGATATTATTTTAGTATAGAGGCGCTGGGCAATGACACTACAGCCTGGCACTGAGTCGAGTTTGAGACGCGCACACTGGACTTGCTACTGCACTGGCACTGACACATGACTGACTTGCACATGCCAGTGTAAAAAGTTTGACTAAAATTTCTTTGAATTCACTTCCTGAACTGAAAGTGAAGTGAAGTTGAACTTGAACTTGAACTTGATTTTTGAGAGCTGAAGTTGAACTGAACACGGAATCACGACAGACAAATTAAAAAGCACCATCAATTGCTTTGTCTGAATCTTATTCTTAAGTTGGACAGGACGCACGCAACCATCTTAACTTCGTGTCAGTTATGGAGAAAGTGCCAAATAAAGAAGTTGTTGCTTTCATCGCAGCATTTCCATCTCTTTCAATTGTTGACGATGCCCACAGTTCCATCTTCGACTCCGGCAGTGCCAATGCCAAATCTACTTCTAAGATGGTAATGCCCATCTTTTAAACTTCTATCACATTTACAGAATTAGAATAAATTACAAGATTATATAAGTTACTTTTGCATAGTTTCAATTAGACCAAACTTCTACAGTCCTGATTAATGATTTAACCCACAACTCCGTGTCCTCAGCAAGCTCCATCAAGATCAAGCCAGATCCACTGTCTAATTATTCTCCTGACTTTGATCCACAGTGCAGCCACTCTCGTGCCTATATATCCCTTCAGTTTAGACAATTAAACCCGAATTAAACCCTAGTGCTGTTCGCCCCAAACTCTGTAGAACGGAGGAAGGAAAACACGAAGAAGAAGATTATAGGTTCATTAGGTTGGATGTTTGTTACCATGGTTACCTAATTGACAATATTTTAGCTTAGGAAATAAGAATGACATGCAGTAATGTTTTTATATTGCTGTTCATTTGCTCCAGGTAAAATGCAGCTTGACTGGACATGAGATGCCTTGCAGGGTTACAGAGATAGAGAAGTACACCAAAGGGAAGAGATTCAAGAAGGCCCAACAGACTGACGAGGACAGATTCAAGAAATATCAACCACACATCGTTCCCAGTAACAAAAAAGGAAGGGAGTAAGTGTTTTCCCCTCCCACCACTTATCTAGTATGAGTTGACACAAACCTATTTCCATCTCTTCTATAATTTTTTTCTGATTTATTTTTAATTTTTAATTTTTGTTTTCTTCTTCTTTTCACTTGAGCTCTATTATTTTTCCCCCATCCGATCATTCTTTCTCAAATAATATTCTTTTCTTGTTATTCCCCCTATTCCTTTCTCTCTCTTTGTCTCTCTCCATCTATTCTTTCCCCCTTTCTTTCTTCTCCTAGCTAGCTTATTTCCCTTTTCACTTTCTTTCACTCCCTAAGTTTCTTTTTTTTTATCCCACAATTTGATGGTCATGTCTCTTGACATGAGTATCCTGAAATTTATGAGTATTTCTGCTTTCTGATTTTCTCACATTTTAAATGAATAGTATATATACCTGTCATTAAAGATTGTCCGTCCCTTTTGCAAGCTTAAAATTTGAAATCGTCTATCACGATCGTAAATTGAAGAAAGTGTATATTCAAGACCATTTCTAAGAATATAGCATGTTGAAGCTTTCTGTGTATGTAAAAAATTTCAACCGTTAAATTTCAAACCGACTTTTTTCGCACTACGAAAAAAGTATTAGTCTTTGTTACAGTATCTATGTGGTTATTATGCGTGTGTGAAATCCTAATTTTATGAGTAACTACCAAACTTTGGAGATGACTCCTTCCATAGAACAATTTTTTTCATAATGCGTTTGATAATTTAATAAACAGATTAATCAATAAAGCAGATATTTCAACACAAACTGCTAAGAGCCTGAGGTAAAGACTATTAATCAGACGTTGTTTACGTGCATTATTTGAATTTTACATTACGTATCAGTTTCAAATTGTGAATATAGAGCTTGCTAACACTTCTCTATATGTTTTGCCAATGTTTCGATGGTTTTGTGGTGATCTGAAAAAGGGACTGGCTGTCTTTAACATTCTATTTGCCTTTATTGCAAGAGTTATCACTGTATAGGATCACATATGATTTTGATTTGGTCTGTACCATGAGCTAACCTATATTTTATTGCCTGTATTTTCATTCTTACTGTGACAGACACCAGTTGTTTTGCACCCTGACACTTCGTCATATTAATCGTCTACCAGCACACGTGGATCGCCATGTAGAAGGGAGGCGTCATCAGAGGGCATTGAAGAAATGTAAGTAAAAGATTTTCTGTAACATTCAAAATATGTGACCTTATTCAAACTGCATTCGTAGTGGTTCTTTACTGCATGAGCATGCATGTTTGCATGCTCACATTTCTCCACTCAGATGATAAACAGCTTGACTCATGCGTAATCTGCTGCATGCACTATAGATGACAGGCTATGAAAAAAACTAAATTTCCTCTTGGTGAACAATTCAGCCACACCCCATTGGTTACTGCAGTTCCATGACATATGTTGAGATCCCAACCAAATTGGGTGCACAAGGCCAAAAAATCTAAATGTGAGCAACCGGTTAACCCTCTCAATACCATTGGTAGGAACACGGGTAAACCCAATAGGTTTTTCAAGGCATGGTAATGTGAATGTTAATTCATTCAACTTCACACTTAAAACTCTGAAGAGTGACATTTACATGGTATGTTCTTCTTTTGCTGCCAGATGAGGAGTGCCAGAAGCAGGGGATCCCGTTCAAGCCTCTTACAAGGAGCAAGAGGAGGGAGGAAGGCTCCGAGGAAGAAGGCGCCAAGAAGTACAGCCGGTCAGCTGGCAGTGACAGCAGCGAGGAAGAGGAGGATTCAGACGACAGCATGAGTGACCTCTACCCTCGTGAGTTCAGGCACATCTTCTCCTCCTTGTCTATGTCCTTCTCCTTCTTCTTTCCCTTCTTCTCCTTCCTCCTTCCCCTTATCCTTCTCCTTCATTTTCTCCTCTTTCTGCTCCTCCTGCTCCTGCTCCTACTCCTTATTCTTCTCCCCCTCCTTCTTCTCCCTCTCCTCCTTCTTCCCCTTCTCTTTCTTCTCCTTCTACTCTTTCTTCTCCTTCTCCTCTTTCATCTCCTTCTCCTTTTTCTCCTTCTCCTCTTTCTTCTCCTTCTCCTCCTTCTCCGTCTTCTCCTTCTCCTCCCCATTCTCCTCCTCTTGGTCCTGCTCCTCATGCTCCTTCTCCTCCTTCACCTCCTCCTCCTCCTCCACCTCCTCCACCCCCTCCTCCCCCCCTCCTCCACCCCCTCCTCTTCCTCCTCCACCCCCTCCTCCTTAGCAAGCCCACATTTCATAATGTTAGGTTGCTTTCTAACAAGGTTACTTCACTTGCTCTAAATCAGTATCCAATACATTTTGTTGTTTCCTTTTCCTAGGTCAATACTTTGGAGATGGTGATGAGGATGAAGAAGGAGATGAAGGAGAAGACAATGCTGAAGAAGAGGCAAAGAGTGAAGACAGTGACTCTGATTTTGACGTAGAGAACATGGAGTGTGGGGATGCAGGAGTGAATGGAGCTTCGTTAAGCACTGCCAGCAGTAGCAGAAAGAAACGAAAGGTAGGAAAGAAATGTGAAGAAGAATCTTGAGGATTATCATTGGCGCATATTCACACCAATGATTAAACTTAGGCTGTGTACCTAACGTAGAATAACTTCATGGGACACAAAATAAATCATCTGATGCTGTCACAAAGTAATTGATTTTTATCACAGAATCACAATTAGGTGATTTCAATTATTTGCTGTAATTATTATGCGGACAAACTCAATATGCCGTAATGATTCCTGGGACAAAAATCAATGAAATTGAATCAATAATGAAGTTTTGTTTCGTTCTATTAGGTGTTTAATGAAGTTATTCCAGGAAAAGTACCATAAATTTCGGCGTACAAGACGCAACAGCGGATAAGACGCACCCCGACTTTGAGCACGCAATTTGAAGAAAAAAAAAAATCGGGTCCGTATATAGTTTCAACACATATACACACGTATGGGACTATATACAGTCAACAACAAAATAGATGGCTTTGATAGCCTGACACAATTGATGTACTGGTAATACGATCTCAATCACATCACCAGCATACTTAATCGGAACTAAAAAAGCCCCAGGAGTAGTATTTGTCCGCGAGACAACTCAAGGAAACCGCTGATCAAAAGGCTTAAACTCCGTTTAATGGAGACTGCCATTGATTCTGTTATCAGCTCTGGCCACAAGCTGGCGCTAGTACACAAAGAACATAGAGCTACATTAAGACTCTCTATGACAAAGAACGATCTTTGTGTACTAGCGCCAGCTTGTGGCCAGAGCTGATAACAGAATCAATGGCAGTCTCCATCAAACGGAGTTTTCTAGTTTAAGCCTTTTGATCAGCGGTTTCTTTGAGTTGTCTCGCGGACAAATACTACTCCTGGGGCTTTTATAATTACGGTTCAGTATGCTGGTGATGTGATTGAGATCGTATTACCGGTACAACAATTGTATCGGGCTATCAAAGCCATCTACTTTTTTTAATGTCACACAATGCATAGTCCCATACATGTGTATACGTGTTGGTTTGAAAGACCTGATTTTTGCACCCGGACTTCCGCGTGATTTTCAAGGGAAGAAACATGCGTCTTATACACCGAAAAATACGGTACGTGTATTAAAGGGCCACTGTCATCAAAATATATGTTGACTTCAGTTGATGCAACTTAATATGTTTATAACAAAATCACTAACTGTTCAATGGAAATATGTTTCTATATTTTTTCTTAGCACTGATAAGCCCCCCCCCTCCAAAATATCCTCCAACTCAAGATTCCCCCTGTGACATCATCAAAGGTAGAAATGAGGAGGATAAAAGACATAATTTATGCACAAATTAAAATTGCAATGACTCCCTGCAAGTGCTTATAATAGCATCACATAGCTAGGACATTTCTGACATAAGGAACTGATTCTTCTCACATAGAAGGTTGTTAGATGGTACTGTGTGAAGACTTGTGATGATCTTGTGGGCAGGTGGAGGTATTCATTGCAATGTTTAGTTTGTGCATAAATTCTGCTTATTATCCTGCTAATTTCTACCTTTGATGATGTCACGGGGGGAATCCTGAGTTGGAGGATATTTTGGAGGCGGGGCTTATCAGTGCTGAGAAAAAATACAAGAAAAATTATTTTAAAATATAGGACACATATTCCCATCGAACAGTAAGTTATTTTGTTATGTACATATAATGTTGCATCAATATAAGTTGACGTACATTTTGATGACAGGGGCCCTTTATGTTAAACCACCGTTGTGAGTATAGCCATTATGTATACAGACTCTGTGCCTTATCTTTTGTAAACAAAAGTTTGCTAAAAGAAAAGTAGGACACAGCTTTGATATCATGGGACCATGTATGCGTGTACCTATAGTGAAAGGAAAGAATTACATTTGGTATGTACAACAAGATTCAGGGTTAGGTTATATGGATAAGTGTGATTACCAGTACTTCATTTTTAGCCTACTTTTTACTTCTATGTTTTTGTTCCAATTTGCTTTTATGAACAGAACAATTTCCAGAGCGAGGGGAAAACCAAATTCTCCAAGCAGCTCCAAGGCAAGAAGTCAAATCAGAAAAGAGCTTCAAGGAATCGGACAGCCAAGAAATGACACAAGTGGGAACCCAATGCCAAAAGTAACATTTATACACTACGGAAATGACACACAAAGACGACATTAGAAGTTGTAGTTTTGTGTTTCTACTGCTGGTGATCCAGCATCTGGCCTATTAGGACTGGGTCAACTACCTTCTTGACTTCAGGCAAGTTTCTTGGATCAGCCTCGTAACCAACATCTCAATACGGCCACCTCAGTTTAGCCATGCCACAATCACAAATGGTGGGAGTACTTGGATTAGGGGGTAGGTCATTCATTTGGTTGCTAGTGAAGGAACACATTCTTTTGGTATAAAGTTGATCCCTTTGCCTTGGTGCATATTGTTAGAGGTGATTTGATTTTCTGATCCAAATTTGTCTGAAAGTGAACATCTCATTTAATATTCCAAGGATTATTAAAAAACTAGAGCAATTCGACTGCCACGCAGTCGATAAATATGCCTCCGCCTCTTTGCTATTCTCAGAAAATGTGTATGTTTGATTGGCAATGTACCATTGCTCCTATGTGAAATGAAAATATCACATGCTGTTTTTTCAAGTTTAGCTAAGTTTGGCAATGTTCATTGACTTTTGACCTCTTACTTCTTTGACTTCCAATCTAACCAGTCTGTCTAAATCCATCCTTGTATCAAGTTTGTTTAAAATTAGCCAATTTTGGGTGAAGTTCATTGACCTTTGACCTTTCAGGAATTTTACCCAAACTTCACCAGTCTACCTCCATGAAGTGATACATCTCTGTACTATGTTTGGTTTGAATTGAATCATTGGTATTGGATTCAATATGAAAAATATCTATTTGAGGGCAATTTTTAGCCAATTTTGGCAAAGTTCATTGACCTTTGATCCCTGACCTTTGAGAAATTTCACCAAAAATGTCATCAGTCTAGTAGTGATCCATCTGTGCACCATGTTTGGTTGGTATGGCTCCACTGGATTTGGATATATTTTGAAAATTATAACTTTGGGGGCAATTTTTAGCTAATTTTTGGCAAAGTTCAATAATTGACCTTTGAACTCTCAGGAGTTTTACCCAAACTTTCACCAGTCTACCTCCATGAAGTGATACATCTCTGTATCATGTTTGGTGAGAATTGCGCCATTGGACTTGGATTTGGGTTTATTGTGAAAAATATCAATTTTTGCAAAGTTCATTGACCTTTGACCTCTGACCTTCCAGCAATTTCACCAACAATGTCACCAGTCTACCCCCAAGTAGTGATCCATCGTTTCACTATGTTTGGTTGGAATTGCAACATTGGATTTTGATTTATTGTAACATTTTAAAGTTTGGGGCAATTTCTAGTCAATTTTGGCAAAGTTCATTGACCTTTGACCTCTGAACTTTCAGGAATTTTACCAAAAATGTCACAAGTCTATCCCCAAGTAGTGATCCATCTTTGTACCATGTTTAATGAGAATTGCATCCTTGGATTTGGATTTATTGTGGAAAAGGTCATTTTGGGGCAATTTTTACAAAGTTCTTTGACCTTTGATCTCACTCAGATTTGACCCTAATTTTACACACTTCATTAGTTTCATGCAATACATATATGTACCAAGTTTGAAGCAAATCTGCTTAACGGTTCTCAAGATATTGCCTAAACGGATTCGGGACGGACGGACGGACAACCCAAAAACATAATGCCTCCAGCCACTTCGTGGCGGAGGCATAAAAAATGATATATCAAATGTCACTAAGCCTGTCTCTAAAAAAAAAATGACATCCCTTCACTTAATGATGTGTCAATTTCAAAAAAAGGGGGGGGGGGGGGGCTAGCGGTATACTTTGTCCAGTTCAGCATGAAACATGATGCTTTTTAGGCTAAAGCATCATGTTTCATGCTGAACTGAACAAAATATACCGCGGTTTAGCTGCCCTTTCTTCCCTTTCCTTTTACTCGTGCCAATTCGTTTGAGCTGTAGTGTAAGAACAACAGATTAAATCTTAACAAAAACAACAATTCAACTGTATTATTTTGTACTACATGTATTCTTTGTGTGAATTTAAGCATTTTCCTTGGGATCATCGGAGCCTGTAAACATGCAAAGATAAATATGTTTTAAAATTAGATGAATGTGATGAAAGAAGGAAAATGGGCAAAACAATTTGGCTATTAAAGTTAGAGACATTTTATGAGGAAGTTATTCTGATTTGGAAATCATTATTACCAGCTCCTAATCCTAATTGTTATCCCCAATTTGGAAACTAATGGTGTGCATACTGTGCAATGATGTACATGTACTTCACAAACTTTTCAGTTTTGTGCCATGCATAAGCTAGACAAGTTTGCCCAACTAGTGATTAAACCTCAATATTTGTAAACACAAATAACTTTTCATATGTCCAAGTTTTCTTGTTTAATTGAATTTCAGCTTGCATTGCTCAATTATTCTTTGCATGCCACATGTGACCTTTTCCCCCAAATATTACCCATAAATCCTGTACCTGTAGCAGCAGTTTATATTACATGTACATCCAAAGAGTTGCTTTGCATGCATGGATGAAAGACTCAATCCCAACACGTACAGCGCATGTTTATTTGTTGCTGATCCAATCAAGGAAACTTGTAGATGTATTGGGGCTTGCAGATAAATATAGTCACATAAACAAAAAAATACAAATACATGTACAAACACATATTACGGTACATAAAGTGTGCAATGTACAAAAGATGTGGAAAAAATTGATTAATATAATGGACATTTAATGTTTGTACATTGGTAGTGTAATAAATTCAACTTGTTTAAATGTATGTTTAAAATGACTCAATGAATGCACACTATTTCAGAAGCTACAAATATGTAATATGACCACTTTGAGAGTACATGACAAAAAGATACAGTGAAATTACTTTATCTTTATTTCCTTTATTGAAGTACAACAATGTGACAATGTCAAAGTCAATGGTTAATACAACAAAGAGAGAAGTAAACACAAAACAAAAGGTACATTAAAAGAAGTCATACCACATGTATAATGTAGGAATGACAAGGCAGCAAATGTAGTAACATAGGAACAGAAAGCTCATAAATTATAATACATGTACCAAACCTCCACTTCATAACATTGATAGACGTGTTATTTTTATTTGGTTTCCTTTTGGAATTTGATAAATGATCTCACAGCAAGAAAATGGTGGATGCTTTCTTTGAAATAAACATGAAATATAAGATCTATAAGGCACAAAAAATATAACAATTTCTTTGGTAGATTTATGAAGGGACAGAAGGGACAATTTTTTTAAAAATTAATTATGCTAATTAATGCATAACATCATAATTTGGCTGTAAATCTTTAAATATAGCCCAAACCTGCTAGATTTCAGTCTGGACACTCTTAGGATGATTATCAAATTAGGATTTTAAAAAAAATGGCAATAACAAATTTGTATTTTATTGTTTTTTATTTCTTATGTATTTCTTTGTTTTTCGATGGAAATCGTTGGCAACACTATTTCAGTCATAAATAAAATGAAGTCTATTGTTTTAAATCAGTAAAAATAAAAATAATAATAATAAAATGATACATTTATATGAATTTTGGCTAGATGCAGAATTTGCATTGGATTTGTACATGAAATCACATTTTTGAGCAATTTTTGGTCTGACATGCACGTACAAAATCTTTATTGACTACCGGTAAGCCCAGATTTAAACTATGAAACACATATATGGTTTTCATCACCTAGAAGCTGCATTATTCGACAATATAGGCCCCATGTGGTATAGTAATCGCCAAGGTCGATGATTAATCTGACAAGGCTCGATTTTTACTTCTTTTTGAGATATTCTTCCATGATGCGATTGACGAGATCCGGCTGCTCGTGCTGTATGAAGTGGTCTCCTCCCTCGATCCGATGTACCGTCAGCTTAGGGCAGAACTTCTCTGTCTCGTAGCTAAGCTGGGTGTGTAGGGCCAAGTCATTGGTGCCCCAGATCAGCAGGGTTGGGGCTTTAACCAGCCCGGTTCCCTGGAATATCTGCCCCACCAGGTTGCGATAGTAGTTGATGAAAGTCGTCACTCGCCCTGAAAGATAGAGAGGGGAGTGAAGGTTTGCAACATGATTGTCTCAATGTGAAGCAGCCGTGTACAATACTGCTCCGTCTTCTTCAGATGGGATGGGTGTAACTAAGAAGAAGCTTCCATTCTCCAAGGGGGGTGATCTATTTATGCTACCCTTCCCCAAAGGAAGAAGTGGCGGAGGGGGGATCTACATTGACTGCTTCCTTTCCCCCAAACAAAGAGGGTAGAAGGTTGTGCGTATCAATATGAGTGATAGTGAGCACACCAAAGTGACGTGTCTACTCCTTGCACAGTTCATAGCAGAAGGTGTTCAATCACAAACTACTACATGTATATCATATATCTGGAAGTATATCTCATAATGCAGGCATTGTCATCTATACAATAGTTAGCAAATAATCAACGTTGGTGAAGGTGATGGGACAAACTATCACTTCCGAGGCGATCTGGATGTAGCTATCTTTCCGAAGCGCAGCTGGGTAAAGGTAGCATATACATTCAGTTCGCCGAGGAAGTGATAGTTCGTCTCATTGCCTGAAACCAAAAGTTGATTATTTGCTTTATATTCCACCTCTGAAACCAACTAGCTATACCAACTAAGAAAAATTGCCATACAAAAGTAATGTTTACTTCACCACCAAACCCCGAGCCGTTGCCATGGGGAACACGCGTTAGGACATGCGTTAGGACGCGTTAGTAGGAGCTACTGTTAGTCAATTGATAGTCCGAGTGCAACACACTTTTTTTGGCACGTACTCAAAATATTGATCACACGTTAAGGACTGTGAGGAGTGAAGAGATCAGCGAAACCTAAAAGTACTATCACCTAGAGTGTAATGAACTTTTCTTCTCAGGTGATCAAATGGGCAAAACTACACTTTATCACATGATCAACTCTTGACCAATCCTATAGCAGCATTCTCAGTATGTTGAATATAGTACATGATATTGTAAGGTATGTTTTTTTCACCTGGTCTTGAAATGGAGAATTTGAAAGCCTCCACATCTTCCTCTGTCGCTGGTCCTTTCATACACATCATCTTGATGGGCGAGAAGTCTCCCATGGACATCATCATCTCAGGTAGGCAAGGCAGCTGGTAAAAGTACACATACCTAGTGCAAGCATAATACAACAGAGAAATACATGTACATGTATTACACACCTCATTTTAAACGCTAAGTTACTAATGGCAAATCCAAAGCTTGTCCGAGGTATGTCTGAGTAGCAACAACTAATAGATTTATAATGCATTCCACTCATTGAAGCTGGATCACAAAAAACATTTACTGTCATGACACGTTACTATGCATTTAGGTTGAAAGTTGTGGATACATACTAAACAGCTTATCGTTACTACATGTATTGAGTAATGTTTTATACATGTACATGTATCAAGCGATTTTGGGAAGGGTAATTTCTGAACGTTCTTGTATGATTAGCTCATGAGTCCATTATGAATTCTAGATTGATGAATTGAAAGATTAACAACGGAATTAGTGGATGAATATAAATGAGGGAATGGTTCGATAAATGTACAAATAACTAATGAAGGAAATAATTAAGGAATGGATGAATGTATGTAGGAAGAAATGAATTGATGGTTGAATGAAGGAATATATGAATATATGCATGAATGAATGAAAGGATGGATGAATGAAGGAAGGAATAGATGAATACATGCATGAATGAATGAAAGAATGGATGGAAGAATGAAGGCAGGAATAGATGAATACATGCATGAATGAATGAAAGAATGGATGGATGAATGAAGGAAGTAATAGATGAATACATGCATTAATGAATGAAAGAAAGAATGAATGGATGGATGAATACATGCATGAATGAATGAAAGAATGGATGGATGAGTGAAGGCAGGAATAGATGAATACATGCATGAATGAATGAAAGAATGGATGGATGAGTAAAGGAAGGAAGGAATAGGTGAATGAATGTATGAACGGATTAAGTGAATGTAAGACCTGCTTACCAGGACATTCTCATCTGTGCGATGGAGGTCGGAGCAAACTCCGCATAGCGATCAGGATGGGGTATGTTCATAGGGATGTAAGTGTCCACCATGTCAGGGTAGCGGGCCGCAAACTCCCAGGCTACTAAGCCACCCCAGTCATGGGCCACCAAGATACACGTTTGGTGGCCAACAGCTCGGATCAGCTCAGACACATCAGCTGGGCGGAGACAGTACAATTTCCAGGTCATTAGAGGTCAGAGAAGGGCACATCCACACACAAATCTACTACCCCCCCCCCCCCCCCCCCCCAAAAAAAAAAAAAAAAAAAAAAAAAAAACTTGGAAGGTTGTATATCAAACGAAAATTGTGCGTGGGAAAGTTCTTGAAAAGGCGAACCGCACCACAATTTCATTGAAAATCACTCAGCGGGGCTCTGAAAATAGTACTTTGTAGATTTTAAGTACAAAAATGTACTTCAATATATATTATCTAAATAAAGCACAAAGAACAACACATTTTCATTAGACCACATTGAGACAGTCATTATCCATTGTGTACGTTAGAATGACTGATTTATATTTAATGACTCATCAAAAAAGCTAAATACATTTTGGTCCCCTTTGCTAGATCCTTACCTGTCAGTTTGTCCATGACGTAGTTGTGTTTGCCAGGTGGAGCATCACTCTCTCCAGTCCCTCTCATGTCAAAAGTCACGCAGCTGTAGTGGAACGGAAAAGCCAGTAATGAGAGGTGGGAAAGTGACTCGTAGCCGTATAGATTAGCAGGTGACGTAAATAGTCACGGGCTCATATCTTACATACGAATGGGGGTAATTTAAGAGTTTGGAAAAGCCGTGTTGGGGTGGTCAAGTCCAGGGCCCTGTCTTATAAATAGTTGTCATAGATCTGATTGATCAATTGCAACTCTTGATAAGCCAGGACGCAGGAATATGAACGGCTGCCTGGGCAAGATAGATATGGTCATTTCTGTAAATGGAGGAATTATTTTTCTGTGCCAACTGGTACTGTGAGCGGATTATCATCAGAATTGCCCACTTTTACGAAAACTGAAATGGTATCAATGATTATGAAATTGTAACAGGTCTGTTTGTTATCCAACGGAAAACAGCCAGGGATTGGTTCGAGATTTGGGTAGTGTACATTCAACTTTTGAAAGACAGCAATAAATTACCTTATCTATACCTAGAGAACAAGCAACTCACAGAATGAGTAAACAGAACAACCATTGCAAATTTCACTGTTTAGAAAATTCAGACAATTGCATTAACTTCCTCAGTACAGAATATTTCTTGACTTTTGCTATCAAAGGAATTGTATCAAGAATAAAACAAGTCTGCCATCACTCACTGGTAGTCCTTGTTGAAGTGTCTGACTTGGTGTCTCCAGGAGTACCAGCATTCTGGGTAGCCATGGACGAACAACATCAGAGGCTTCTTGGGGTCACCAGACTCCACCACATGGAGTGTCAGGTCCTGGAAGATGACATAGAGTGAGAGATTGAGATGAGGGGCGAGGGGAAGGGAGTTAGAGAGGGGGTAGGGGATAGGGAAGGGGGGAATTTCAACAGCTTCTTGGGGTCACCTGATTCCACCACATGAAGGGACAGGTCCTGGGAGATGCCAGAGAGGGGAATGAGAGGGGGGAGGGGGGGGGAGGTCAAGGAAATTGGAGGTGGGAGAGGGGGTTGGGAGAAGGGGTAGGGAAGGGGGGGACATCAATAGCTTCTTGGTGTCACCTGATTCCACAATATGAAGGGACGGGTCCTGAAAGATGCCAGAGAGTGATTGAGATGTGGGGCAAGGGAAAGGGGGTGAGAGAGGGGGCTGCGAAAGGGGAGAGGGGTAGAGGAGGGGGGAACATCAATACATGAGCTTCTTGGTGTTGCCTGACTCCACAATATGAAGGTACAGGTCCTGAAAGATACAAGAGATTGAGATGAGGGGTGGGCGAGAGGGGGTCGGGGGGGGGGGGGGATGAGGGGAGAGGGGGTAGGGGAGGGTGGAACATCAGTATCTTTTTGGGGTCACCTGACTCACCTGACACAATATAAAGGGACAGGTCATGATGAAAGATACCAGCTGAGAAAGTCAGAGAGATTGAGACTAGCTCAGTCTCCCCAATAGGTCACCAACTAGTCTCCAGTCCAGGGGCATACACAGTACCCACTTTATATATTCTGTTATTAGAGATTATCTGCAAAAAAAGGTCCAGGGATCAAAAGAGTGCGAAGATACAGGAAGACTGCATTGACCTTGACTGCAGTGACCCTGTCTGTGACCTTCACCTTGACTTTGACCATCTTGTGTGTGCCGAGGCTTGGGTCATCCATGCACGCCGGCCTGGTGTCTCTCCTCTTCCTGAGGAACAGCCATCTGGGTCCTTTGACGACCAGGACACTGGCTAGGATGAAGATGCCTTTCAGCACGCTCAGGATGAACACTGGCAGCAGGATGACATGCCTGATCAAGGCATACTTCAGAAGCCCCATGATGCTCGGCCTACACCAACATCACAAGAAAACAAATATTAAGAAAACATCTTGCTTTTTAGTTGCTTTTAATATGTTTATATTTTTACTTTGAAAATTTCTAACTTTAATTTATTTCTTACTTTTTCTGCAGATTAACTTATTTTTGTCTTAATCATTTTATCATGTTTGATGTAAGCCTATTGTGGGAAAGATTAAAAAGGCCATCCCCCACCTGACATGTTTTTCCGCGAGGGGGGGGGGGGAGGGGGGATTACCCCCACCCACCAATGCATGCACGCTCATATGCACTCTACCTATCAGGTCCCACTGACATCACATTGTTCGCATATGCATTTCCACGTACGATGGATTAGGACATATATCCCCGGGATATATCCAAGGAATGCAGAAAGTAAATTGAAGGGAGAAATGTTAGATGCTTGTTTCTGTACTTTCTGATACTCTTAATTGTGCGATCATCGCATTATCGCGGCTTTTATTGCTATGATACACTGTTTGAATTGTGTTGGGACGTGTCGAGTTATACGTGTGCGATGACAATAAATCAACAAGTTTATAGGCTACAACGTTTACACCTGCACCACCTGCACACTGCACCCTGTACGAGGAATAACCACCATCACTTCACCAGCAGCACATCACCAACAGCACGCACCACAGCACAGCCCCCTCAGAGGACAGCGTCACGCTTTTGGGAGAGTGACTCTTTAAGGTACAAGGTTATAGAGTATTATAGAAAGTGAGTAAAAATGACGATCAAATTGACTTTAAAAACTTTAAAATTATCTTAAAAGTAGTTGCAAAACTTACCAATGTTTGTGTTCCTTGTGTGAAACAGTTGATTGAGGCTCTTCTATCTATGTGATATTAAAGTCACGCACATTTAAGACTTCGGTCCAATACTAGTCAGTAACACGCTAGTAACACTCAGGGTCAGCCCGGCCCGTGTAGGGTGTACAGTGTACATGTATGATGGGCCCGAAGGTCGTTCACACCGAGATCATGATTGTGCAAACAAGCGGCGGCGCTACTACTAGCGCGTGTCAAAGAGGTACCGAGCTATGTACAGAACACTCGCTCCATATTTAGGTTAGCTGTCTTGACAAAGGACCCTAGGGTCCATGGTTTAAGGCTCCAAAGGTTGATTTATCTATACCCATGCATCTGCACACAGGATGACTTTGCAATTATATGTTCGAAGAAGCAGCATGCAAAGCGTGTTCTTTATTTCTTTGGGGGTTTTTGTGTTTGAAAGAAAGATTGTATACATGGAATGGAGTGCATGTAAATGGTCTAGAGATAGAATACAAAATAATTGCTCCACGCAAAATAAGTTCAAGGGAAAGGGGCCACGTACTTGCTACGAATAATTATCTGCAGAACCACTAATTATGTTGGAAAGTAATGGTTTCAGGCATATATTCTTCTCTATGTCTTGATCAATAAGTTTTAAACATCACAACTTTTCCCTTGCTTCCTCTTTATTAATTAATTGTCTTAATTTCTATGTGTGTTTGACTGTGCTCAAAATTACACTCCACCCCCTACCCGAGGATCTTGGAGATGGAATGCCAAGTTTACACATCATTAGTAAATGAGCATCTCTCTCTCTCTCTCTCTCTCTCTCTCTCTCTCTCTCTCTCTCTCGTTAAGTGCCCTATCCGGAGACGTAGCTAGGCGATTATGGCGTGCCACAAATCTCTGTTCCTAGCTGTGTGAATCAGCTAAACCTTCCGCTGACCCGCACCTCTCTCTGTAATCCATACATTCAAAATGGTCATCCAATTCATCTGTTTCATTCTTCTACCTCTCTTTTCCTCTGTCTTTCTTGTCAATACTAAATTCAATATGCATAGTACATGTATTTTCACACAAATCTCAGAAATAAACTACCATATCTACTTGAAATGAAGCACATATATAGATTTTTTCGGCATCACCAATTTTTCCAAAGGTATAGATAGCTCTGGGGAGCCTTGATTTAAGCTACGCCTACCATTGTTCTCTTCATCCATTTCTTTCACAATATATATATTATATATATATATATATATATATATATATATATATATATATATATATATATATCATACACACTAATACAAGCAAGGGGAAATAAATACATTTCTTTGAGAGGGCTACTACACAAACCTGATGTCATGAAGCAAACACACTGGTATATAGTTGGCATTATACACGTACACGTATTATACATCAGAGGGAGAATGATTTCCCACAGGGGCTTTTTCATAATTCATGAGGGCTCTATGCTGCATTGTGGGGGGCCAAATCGCCCTGACCCCCTGTTCTTTTTTTTCATTGAACGCAAGTTTCCCATCAAGACAGTCTGATGATAAATTGAGTGTAATTTGAAAAGTGTTATGACGAGAACCAGGAAGCTATACATGTATTTGGATAAGAAACAGAAACTTTATTTTTCAGACCTAAATAAGAATGGTTGATCTATTTTTTTAGTTTCCCAATAAGCCCCTGTGGGTTTATTCAAGCCAGTACCGGTAGTTCCCCTTTGCTCGATCCTTACCTGT
>OZ022583.1:20305804-20386836 GCA_963669155.1 Arbacia lixula | reverse complement strand
ATATATAGGTGAAGACAAACAAATTAAATGAAACGCCGGAGAAGAAAAATTATTCGAATTATTTCTTCTCCGGCGTTTCATTTAATTTGTTTGTCTTCACCTAGTAATCAGCGCCATCGCATCCTCTATTCTTGCTTTGGCAACTCTTTTATTTAAATATTTTGTGAAAGAAATGGATGAAGAGAACCATGGTAGGCGTAGCTTAAATCAAGGTTCCCCAGAGCTATCTACCCTTTGGAAAAATTGGTGATGCCGAAAAAATGTCTCTGCCGGGAATCGAACCCGGGCCCCCAGCTTTGAACGCCGGTGCCTTAACCACTAGACCACAGAGACGGGTTAGTGGCTAAGGCGACCCCGCGACACGATTGACCGTCAGATTGACAAATTCTCGACACTATACCAATTATAATTTCCTTTGTTGGGTGCAGGTGGGTTTTGAACAATGACAAGCCGCCATGCCTCAGCTGGATCAAAGCTATTACTTTGATGGTCTAGTGGTTAAGGCACCGGCGTTCAAAGCTGGGGGCCCGGGTTCGATTCCCGGCAGAGACATTTTTTCGGCATCACCAATTTTTCCAAAGGGTAGATAGCTCTGGGGAACCTTGATTTAAGCTACGCCTACCATTGTTCTCTTCATCCATTTCTTTCACAATATATATATATATATAGAGAGAGAGAGAGAGAGAGAGAGAGAGAGAGAGAGAGAGAGAGAGGGGGGGGGGGGGGTGGGGGAGAGCCGGAGAGAGAGAAAGAGAGAGTGAGCGCCTATAGGCCTACGGGTCTGCAGATCTTTATTCTTAATCGACCTGTTACTATAAAAGGGAAGTGTAGTCTCAATAAAATGAGAAGGTTTGACGAAAATCCGTCAAAGGATCGATACGAAAAGAAAAGACCAGATAGGCCTCAGAAAAAACAACCCATAATTTTGTGACTTCACGTGCGAGGTACGTGCTCTCCCATATGACGTGTGCCGGATGATTTAATAAATTGCTTTTTGTGCGTTTGATGAAGGATTTTTTTCTCCATAGATGAATGTATGTAAAAACATGTTTCTAATGATGGATCAAAATGCACAGGTAAAATGACGCATATCCTTTTGAGAAAATTTACATTTTGGGAAAAAAAGATAGTATACAACATCATGGGAGAGCATCTCGCACGTGACGTCACAAATCAAAACTTCAAACAATTGTAACTTTCTTTTCCTCAACGAATTTTCACCGAACATTTACCTATATGTTTCTTGCCTGTTTCTGCTTTTATTTAAACCAACTTAAAGGGAATCAGACCCGGCGCTCAAGAGGGCGTTATTCCATGTAAGCGCATGAGCGGACAGTACGTGTTGTCCAATGACGGCAATGTTATTCGATAATTTCACCGGTTACGCAAATGCCATGTTCCGAATGCCCGAAGAATGTCGATTCTCAATCTAGGTATGCCGAAATACAGTTCGGCTCATGATTCGGCGGCTGTTCCCTGCTGGCTCCGCCCACTTGCATACGGTACTTCCAGCTAGCACTCACGTACGTAGACTAGTACTAGTAGTAGTACTCGTATGTGCTTGCATGCGTATGTAGCTAGCTGGCTGTGCATTGTGCATGCACGATAATACGTGAAAGGGCAAGCAACGCATATCCGCGCAATCTACCAGTTTGATTGACAGCGTTACTCGTCAAACTTCGGAACTAAGATGGCGATGATTGTGACGTCATCCAACAGCGCCCTCTTGAGCTCCGGGTCGAAATTCCTTTAATTAGGGTGTACTTTCCCTTTAAGAATATAACCTACCTCCACTAAATGGCTTGTTCTTAAAGGTTGTTTTCATGTATCAACTGTTGTATTGACACAATTTTATATATTTTTACCTCGCTGCAAAAGCGTTACACCTTGACATCATGATAGGTATAAGAAAGAGGCAAAATAGGTAAATCAATTTTGGGTTGGGACCACTTTGAGTCGAACTATCCAGATACAGTCTTCCAAATTATTAGATCAGGAAATTGACAATTGAATCAGCAATACACTATGCGAATGTTGTGACAGTGTATATCTAAAGGATATAAAAAGTAGGTAATTTACATGGCCTATGGCCTTGATGGTTTTGCTGATGTTGTCATCTAAGTGTCCTAATACACGTGATACATGTATAGCTCTATGTCTAAGGCACGCTTTACAGTGCACAGGAAAGAATAATTGATCAGCCTTGACATGAGGATACCATAAGCGCGGCTCGATTGGACATTTTTAGGCTGTAGGTGGCGTCTTTCTTTCAGTCTTTTTCCGAGTGGCACGTTCACGAAGTAAGACATGGAAATTCTCCACCCAATATTCCCATTTCATATCCTCCCATACATGTCTAGTAACCCATAAAATGATTTCAAAATGACATTTTTATGCCCAATAAGTAATCTTAAATGCATTGAAATGGCTCTTTTAGGCCATTCAGTGTATTATAAGGGTAAATTTACTGACAACTTGTGTTCATACGAACCGTTCTGTAAACTGATCGGAAACGTGCGATAACAATGTGGTGTTGTACAGCACCGTGCGCCATGGAAGCATGGATGCCTAGCGCGGTGTATATCGTGCAGTGAGTTGATGGACCGATGCGCCGTGCCATAGGAGTTGCATGCTAAGTCAGACATAGGCTGAGGCTGAGCTTGGGATTGTATTGGTTGATCAGAAATATGGTAATTTGCAATATTTTTGTTTCAACTTTAAGCCATGAAACTTGGGAGGCATGATGAATTAATTTGCCCTCTAGTATGGGCACAGCTCATGATAATTTTGCAACTGCAACTTGCAAATCTCTGCAATTTGAGTTTAAAACCGAGTCTGAGCCCAAAACATTGAGAAAAGTTTCTAAGTTGCATGCAGCCACGGAAAGCCAGGCAGCGACAAATGAATGTTGATGGCATGCTGCTGACATGTTAATGATGTTGAAGGTATATGCCTTGCTTTATTATAATACGTACCTTTTACGGTTCTTGTATCGCAAGGCATTATGGGACGGAATTCTAGTACGCGAGCGTCCAGTGATCGCTGCGGTTATTGACTACAATGCCATTTTCATGTTACAGATTTGTTACGTGGAACGGTTCCGACGTGATAATTTTCAGTAAATCTGAATTGTATTCTTACGATGAGAACTCTTGATTCATACTATTATTGTATCTAAAGAATAATTTATAAAGGTTTTGTTGAGAAAATAATGAGCAAAGAGAGGGACCTCCGAGACGTCATCGAGACTCGGGTGGTAGTCCCTTATGTGCAAAGATGTGTGCGTTGTGATGTGATGTGTGAAATTGAATAAATAAATAAAAAGTACAATACTACGAATCAAAGTTCTTATCGTTAAAATATGATTCAGTTTACTGAAAGTAATCGCATCGGAACCGATCCACATAACAAATCTGTAACATGAATATAATAATATTGAACTTCGCACTCGCCGCGGCTAGCGTCATGAACGTTGTAAACAATATGATCTCAGCGATCGCTGAACGCTCGCGTACTAGAATTCCGTCCCATCATGCATTGCGATGCAAGAACCGTAAAGGCACGTATTGCATGATGTTTTGTGGTAGAAATGTTGACAGTCAATGACAGCGCCAGTGGCGGAGAGGAAGACTGTATTTTGGCTTGCCAATCTTAATCAAACTGAAAGGAAAAGTCATGAATTGAAATATATTTCTATGATGAGCAATAAAGAGAAACAGAGGACAAGAGAGTCAATGAGAGGTATAAAGGGAGGGGGTTCGGTGGAAAAGTAACTCACAGGGTCAGGGCACAAGTTTGTGAAAAAAATATTCTGATTTGATGAATAAGCAGATACATGTAAGTGATCACCACAGTGATATATGCTGTGAACAGACAAAAGCAGTAGGAGCAGCTGTAACACAGTGTTGTGTAATGCGGGTTGTGTTGCGGGATCAACTATAGTATAATTAAGTCTACAGTTTGCTTACTTCTGAGTTGAACTTGAAGGAGGACTCGTAGACTCGAGGTACATTATTTTGTAGTACATTAAATACTCAAACAACTCTGATGAATAACTCTGTGATGAATACATCTGATTAATCTCCTGAAATTACTCTGGAACTAACTCTGCTGAAATATAACTGCTGCCAAAATAATTCTTGAAGTAACTCCTTCTGAAATAACTGCTTCAAACTCTGTGAGCTCTCTAAATATATACTCTTTCTGTCTCAAGTTTGAAGTAAACAAAGTGAAATTCATACAGAAGGTCAGTTTCTTGGATGCATGATGATCTCACAGGAACTGGACCTTACCTACATCATCCTAAATTCCAGCAAATGTTATTCAAACTCGCCCCATAAACTCGAGGGTCAGCTATAACCTTGAGGGTAATTCGGGTTCTGGAGAGTGGTCGTTAACGTGGAAACATTATTTGGGCGGGGGAGTGATAAAAGGACTTATATCACATAACAACAGCTTCATTTGAGAACAAATTATGGTAAAACATAACAGACAAAGTAATATATGGTACATGTATGTGCTTACTTGCATTGGTTGTTAGTGATGACAAAAGCTCTCCTGAATCACAACATGTTGCGATTCACAATCTAGCTTACCAAGTCTGATGCGCCCAATGCAAGGACGAGCTCTAAGAGTGACAAAATTACTTTGTTGGTTCGTGATAATATCAAGTTTGGTTCTTGGAGAGTTTACTCTACAGTATGTGTCATTTTTCTATATTGCTTTGATTTTCACTAAAAAATAACAACCATGAATAACATGTACATTGGAGATAACACTTATAGCCTGTTGACACAAAATGTCAGTCTAATGGAGCCTCTTGCACTGTTCTTTCACTCTGGTGAAGCAGCTGACCGTCTTGGGTGTTTCAATATTCTTACATAATGTCATCTTCAAGCTTTTCTGTTTTGGTGAACATTGATGCAATTTTTGTCACCCTTTTGGTAGCGCCCATCTCACCAATTTCCCAATCGTTATTTCATCTAATCATTTTTGTGGAATTTTGTTTTGCTCTCTGTGCAATGATTTCTGCCTAGTCATGGTTTCTGTGACTATGCATTTCACGATACCATGTCAATTTTCTATTTGTCCATTTTTCGTATGACCCCGAAAGACTTTGGAATTAAACCTCATGGTACCAAGGTGTACTGATAGCATTTATTGATTGAAAGCACAATGAATAAGCTTATGGTTATGTACTCTAAACATGGTCTTTTGTCGTGCAGACAAAATTTCAAAGGGTCCCTCTTAAATTTTGTCTGTGTAACCGAAGACTGTGTCGATAGTGGCAAGGGAGTCCACCATTGTCTCTTTCCTGTGCCCCTGTGTGATGACATTTTTGCTCCCCATGTCTGAATGCTCATCTGCTTGCATCTTACAGTACTCCACTAACTCACCATGGCAGAAGATTGGGCAGCTGAAGCACCGGCCACCACGGCCCCCACTCCTGCCCCAGTGGCAGCAGATATGCCTGAGATCAAGCTCTTTGGCAGATGGAGCTGTGATGAGGTGCAAGTCAGCGACATTAGCTTGACTGTGAGTACCGCCACTCCACTTCTTCTTCAGGGGTGGTATTTAGAAAGAAACTTAAGTTCCAAACCATCTAATCTAAAAAAATCAGTTGGGATTCAGAAAATTGACAAGAGTCAAAAGCTGTGCCAATAGGCCAATGAGGGTCATGGTTTGGAGCGGACTTCAATTTGTATTGAGAATATAACCTTTGGCTTTTATCCGACTAGCTGGCAGTCACAGGTATAAAGTCCTCGTCCTCAAACATCACCTACTCCTGTAAAGAACAGTAGAAACGTTTCATGGGGTATGAAGGCAATTTAGCCTGAACAATGCTAATCTGATGTTACACTCAAAGAAAAGCACCCCTCCCCCCCCCCCCCCCCCCAAAAAAAAAAAAATACTTTCATTTTTTCCTGTTCAAATTATAGCACATCAAAGTTGCTTGTTTGAGAAAGATTTATTGATTGCTAATGATGACAAATGCTCTCATGAATCACAACATGTTTTGATTCACAATCTAGCTTACCAAGTCTGATGCACCCAATGCAAGAATAAGCTCTACATCAGTCTCTAGCACTTTATGATTTTGTTACCCCAGTGATTGGATGCTAGTACACTACAGCTCAAAGGAATTGACATATGGAAAGGGAAAGGGAAGGAGCCGCAGTTTTAAACCATGGTATATTTTGTCCAGTTCAGCACGAAACATGATGCTTTTTAGGCTAAAATATCATGTTTCATGCTGAACTGGACAAACTATGCCGTGGTTTAAAACTGTGGCTCCTTCCCTTTCTTCCCTTTCCCTTTCCCCATGCCAATTCTTTTGAGCTGTTGTGTACATCTTTGTAAAATCTGTCTTGTTGCAAGGGATCATTTCAGCAGCATGGCATCCAGTAAAGCAATGATCATGGTATTGTTCTGTTGCCTCCCGCAGGACTACATCCCAGTCAAGGAGAAGTACGCCAAGTACCTCCCGCACAGCAGTGGCCGCTACCAGGTCAAGCGTTTCCGCAAGGCACAGTGCCCCATCGTAGAGCGCATCACCAACTCCATGATGATGCACGGACGTAACAACGGCAAGAAGCTGCTGACGATGAGGATCATCCAGCACGCCTTCGAGATCATCCACCTGCTGACCGGCGAGGTAATGGACAGGCCCACTTTCTCTTCTCCTTGTCGGTCATCATCATCTTCTTTTCTTTCTTGCTTCTTCTCTCTTCACTACATTCAATGACGGGGTGCATTTCCACATGGTTCATTTTGTCATTTGGTATAATTCTCTTGTTAACTAAAACAAGGCAAAATTCAGGGCGAGGGATGTGGTTAGATGAGGAATTTGGATGAGGTTTAGAGTAAGAGTGTTGGTTGAATTTTCCTCGCATTTATTTGAAAGCTATGCTGTCAGGAAAAATGGTATTGGACAAAAATGTGAGTTGAAGAAATGACAAGCAACCATTGACAGACTAGTATACTCGTGATGATGCTGTGTAAGCATACTGTGTTTATGTATGTTTACTGTATTTAGGTCTTATGATGTACAAAAGATAGAAAGAATTAGGGGAAAAAAATTAATTCATCAATTTGGAGTGCTTAATTGCATGCATTGGTTGTTTATGATGACAAATGCTCTCATGAATCACAACATGTTTTGATTCACAATCTAGCTTACCAAGTCTGATGCACCCAATGCAAGTAAGAGTACTGAATGAGTGACAAAATTATTTTGTTGATTCGTCTTAATGGTATTTTGGTGCAAGGGGATTGTAGTATTTATTGTTTTTCTTTAATTGCTATAATTATAATACGAAGTCGAATGCACCCAATGCAGTAAGAGTTTGTATCAATTGGGTTACACTTTGTTTTATATCGTGTTAGCAAAATTACTCTTCCATTTCCTCCTTCTGCTTCTCTTTCTTCTCCTGACCTATCACTTTGTTTAACTATGATAAATGACAGATTTTGACGCTTGTGAGTTTTGCCCAATACAGTGTATAAACGCCAGTCTCAGCTATCAGCAACTGCTACCTGCTTAATTTTGGCTTAGCAGAGCTGTAGTGCAGGTGTTGGGTGTCTTATTGAGATAATGAGCCTGAAAGAAGTTTAGGGTTCTGTTATATATATATATATATATATATATATATATATATATATATATATATGGGATGTCCGTGTAACAAAGGTAAATTTAAAAATGAAATTGTAAATCTTTGAAAGAAAAATTGTAGAAAAAAATATAAATGTGTGATTGTTAGAAAGAAACCATTATGGTTATAGGAATTTTCTACCACGATTACTTGGACATGGCCCTTTTTGTTGACCCAACCTCATGGATTAACTGATGTTCTTTCTTCCTTGGTTTCCCAGAACCCCCTGCAGGTCCTGGTGAATGCCATCATCAACAGCGGGCCGCGTGAGGACTCCACCCGTATCGGTCGGGCAGGAACCGTACGTCGCCAGGCTGTCGACGTCTCCCCACTCAGGAGAGTCAACCAGGTAAGAAAGACGTGCTGCCTTACAGACTCCACAGACGATGCAATTTGGCTAGGATTCTGCAGGCTGAGAGGCCTACGACTGGAAATGTGACATTGCATTCTTGCACAAATCCAATGACTGGGTCCTGCGTTCCACTCAGTCGCAGTTGTACGACAGAACTTGTCATGTCATCTGCTGTGGCCTTCATGTCTCATGATTTATGTTCCAATTTTGAAATGCCTACTGTATACCGTAATGACCGGTAGATAAGACTAAGCCTGAGTCATATCGATTTTTTCAGAAACCGGTGTTCGATGGCTTTGCGCCGATCGAACATCGATGCATCGACGGCACATTAACAAATTGTGTACAACGGATAGCGGAGTGCGAACGCCAGCGGTCGTGTACATTTTGCGTATTACATGACGTCATTCAGCCACTGCCAAGAGCCAATTTATGAATGAAAATATAGTAAGCATGCGCAGTGCAATCCTTCCATTTCCCCACACAGTATTCCACCAAAATAAGTGTGCAATTCTCTATCACCTCGTATCAAAATCGACCTAGAATTTCACTTTCCTTTATTTTATATGAGTTATGAAAGGTATTTTCGGAGAATCTATTTTCTCACCGATATCGCACATGTAAGCGAATTTCAATAACTTCTTGCTTTTCCGTCAAAATCTTAAGAATTAGCGTCAATATGGCATCGTGTAAGTTGTAACGTGTAACGTGCACAAAGTCAATTGGCTTCCGGGTTTCGGACAACGTGACCAGATATCGTTATCGCTATCGATTAGCGACCACGTGGTCATGACATGATCTACGCGATGCACCAATCAGCGGTCTCCGAATCGCTGTACGAAGACGCTCTTCCAGTCTGTTGGCAGCGTGTATGCAAATGAGCCTTAATGAGCGAACTTACGCACAATCGCCACTGTGCTGTTTCCGGGTTTTCACAACACACGATGCTATCCGTTGTACACAGTCTACAGACAAGTGTTCGTTGTGGCATTGCGCGGTATATAGTAGTGAACGAAAAGAAGCCAAGTATGTAGTAGCTGCTTGATCATCGAGCGACCAGTTCGTTCTCTTGATGTGCTACCTTCAAAACTCACAAAAGAGAGTAGGAACCAAGTAAGCAAATTAAACTAATTAAAAAATATTAAGATAAATTGTGTATAACAGGACTATCAAACAAAAGATTTTGTGCTTTCTAGTCAATTTGGTAATTTCGTCGATGCATCGAATTCATCAAAACGAAATCGGAGTTCGACTTCTTCGATCGAACACCGGCTTAATAATCGATTCGACTCAGGCCTAGATAAGACACCCCCGCACATAAGACGCACCCCGACTTTGAGCACGCAATTTGAAAAAAAAAAAAAAAAAATGGGGTCTCATGTACATGTATACACATGTATAGGACTATGCATTGTGTGACAACAATCAACATTCAACAACAAAATAAATGGCTTTGATAGCCTGACACAATACCGGTAATACAACTGTACGATCTCAATCACATCATCAGCATAACTACCGGTACAAAGAAAGCACCAGGACTAGTATTTGTCCGAGACACCTCAAAGAAACCGCTAGCTAGAAAGCTAAGCCCTAAGGATAACCTCTGTTAGATCTGTTTGATCCGCCGGGGGTGGCGCAATACACATTTTCGCCTCGGAGATAAAAAAAAATGTAAGAAAATGTGTATAGCGCCACCTCACGGCCGGATCAAAGCAACAGCAGCGGCTCTGATCTAACGGATGTTATCCTTAGGGGTTAGCTTTCTAGCTAGCGGTTTCTTTGAGGTGTCTCGGACAAATACTAGTCCTGGTGCTTTCTTCGTACCAGTAATTATGCTGATGATGTGATTGAGATCGTATTACCGGTATTATGTCGGGCTATCAAAGCCATCTATTATGTTGTTAAATGTTGATTGTTGTCACACAATGCATAGTCCCATACATGTGTATACGTGTTAGTTTGAAAGACTTTTGCTAATGCCGCGGGTAAGACGCACCCGGATTTTGGCGTGATTTTCAAGGTAAAAAACATGCGTCTTATACACCAGAATATACGGTACGCCATGTATTTCGCGAGTCTAATTTTGCGCGAATTAGGACTTCCCAACAATTTCGCAATCCTGTAGTACATGTGCTCACGCACATCGTATTCATATTTTGTATGTTGTTAAATTTGCAAAATTCACGAAAATAAAAACCCTGTGAAATGGCCTTAACTGCTCTTAGTTACTAGTTTCTTCAACACTGCCGTAGCTGACATACAAGCAAAATTAAGCAAAATATTCTTTTCTGTATCAAGTCCATTCTGTATTAGCAGATAATTATCAGAAAGCGTTGCTGTAGAATAGCGAGAGCTGTACTCTGATTTCGACCAGCTTCTTTTCAAACTTGAGATCATGAGACGTACACACTACACCCTGCTGTACATGATGTCCCATGAAAACATTTCATTTTCACAGGAGCTTGTTTGGTCTCTCTCTCTGGGTTATTGTTTTCTGTAGGCTAACCCACCTTAAGCCCCAGTGTAATGTTTTCATTGATGTCAACTATGTATGTCGGTCTCTCCCACTCCACAGGCCATCTGGCTGCTGTGCACCGGTGCACGCGAGGCTGCCTTCAGGAACATCAAGTCCATCGCTGAGTGTCTGGCAGACGAGCTCATCAACGCAGCCAAGGTCAGTCACTCGTAATGTCAAGTGCACTTTCATTATGAAAAAAAGGCTAGGGATCAGTCAAAATACATACTGAAACTTTGTTTTAGATATCAGGGTTGCAAGAACAATGAAATACATGGAACATTTGAAATTTTGTTCATGGCAAACAACTTTATTGTCTTGCAAAAGTAGTAATCTTTTGTCATGCTTGACGAAGACTAGCAGTAGCAGTCGAAACGGCCCAATTTCCAGTTTGCCTTATTGTGAGACCAAAGATTACTACTTTAGCAATATTACTGCCATGATGATCAACATCTTCCTTACTATCAACTTTATTGTAATTGCTTGGATATTATCATGATCATGAGAGGCCGCTGCTGTTTCTCACCTGTTAATTCGTTGGATTACTTATCCATACGGTCAGCTCCATCTCAATCCCATTTGAACCACTTTGTGAATTTCAGTCAAATTTACCACTAGGATGTTTCACTACTGGAGGAAAAAGCTAATGCATTTGTAAGTCAAATGCTATAAGCCCCAGTGGCCTTGTCTGTTATTCAGATTTCATTGTGGCAAAGCTGATGTATTCCCAGTAGCAGGGAGAGCGGCTCCTTTCTATGTACGATACAGTAAACTACTCCTGTTCAAAAGTCAGAAGTTACCTTTATTAATAACCTGAAAAATTAGGGTCAGGAATATTGCCATCAAGAGAAGAAAGCTCAAGTCTGACTAGAATAATAACTTATCAGTGATGTGTGCTTACAATTTCTAATTTGTATCTTTCTGTTTTCATTAATAGGGATCCTCCAACTCGTACGCCATCAAGAAGAAGGATGAACTGGAACGTGTCGCGAAGTCTAACCGTTAAGAAGGGAACGGATGCGCAAAGCTACCCAGGTGGACACAAGGACGTTATAAGATCATGAAATATGTGTCTCATTCAAAATTGTGAATAAAGCTACATCACATCACATCGCACTACTCAAGTGAAATCATGTGGCTCATTTGGTTGTGAATATGCCCTGTTTGAGATATGTGGTTGCGAATATGTCAGATATGATGCGTGGTAGTGAATATGCATGGTGTAATACATTGTATGTGTGGCTGTGAATATGTCTTGTGCAATATTTTTGTCTGAATATGTCATGTGGGGCTTTGAATATGATGTGTGTGTGAATAATCCCTGTACATGTATAATGTCAGTGGTTGAATATGCACCATTTGATGTATGTGGCTGTGGAAATGCTGTGTGATATGTGACTGAATATGTCATGTGTGGCTATATGTGTGTGATATGGCCGTGAATATACCCTGTGCAATTATGTGGCTGTGAGTATGCTCTGTGTGACACATGTGGCTGTGAATATCCCCTGTGTGATACGTGTGATACATGTGACTGTGAATATGCCCTGTGTGATACATGTGATACATGTGACTGTGAGTATGCCCTGTGTGATACATGTGGCTGTGAATATGCCCTGTGTGATACGTGTGATACATGTGACTGTGAGTATGCCCTGTGTGATACATGTGGCTGTGAATATGCCCTGTGTGATACGTGTGGCTGTGAATATGCCCTGTGTGATACGTGTGATACATGCGACTGTGAATATGCCCTGTGTGATACGTGTGATACATGCGACTGTGAATATGCCCTGTGTGATACGTGTGATACATGTGGCTGTGAGTATGCCCTGTGTGATACATGTGGCTGTGAATATGCCCTGTGTGATACGTGCGATACATGTGACTGTGAGTATGCCCTGTGTGATACATGTGGCTGTGAATATGCCCTGTGATACATGTGGCTGTGAATATGCCCTGTCTGATATACGGTATGTGGCTGTGAATATGCTTGCTGATAGTAAATGTGGTTGTGAATATGTTGGGTAATATGTGATTGTAAATACACACTGTACATGTACCGGTATACGTGCCCATTTTTACTGATATTCCAAGTGTCAGATTCTTTACTTTAAAACATACATGTACTGTAAGAAATGCTACAAGCCATGCATAGAAATGGTGTAATGAAGCATTGCTTAGAGCATGTTTAACTCAGTAAAATAATGAATGATATTGACAATGAGGAAATAGAGGCTGAAACACTTGTACATATGTACATGTATTTATGGACTGTATGCACAGTTTAGCCTGTTATCAAATTCCCAGCCGCGTCATTGCAATCTACTGCAGCTACATATGTATATGCAGTCGGCTCTCAGCATTTGCACAGTGATCGACTGCAGTGAACTGAAATTTTACTGCAAGTGGAGGGGAATTTGATGACAGGCTCCATAGTACATGTATACATGTATTTGGTGAACGAAGTATTACATAACTAATCTGCACAAGCAAGTACAAAATTACACTTATCACACACGAGTACAATGAGAGAGAAATATGTAGCATTTTTTTATGCCTCCGCCACGAAGTGGCCGGAGGCATTATGTTTTCGGGTTGTCCGTCCGTCCGTCCGTCCGTCCGTCCGTCCGTCACGAATCCGTTTAGGCAATATCTTGAGAACTGTTAACCAGATTTGCTTCAAACTTGGTACTTGTGTGTATTGCATGAAACCAATGAAGTGTGTAAAATAGGGGTCAATTCTGATTGAGGTCAAAGGTCAATGAACTTTGTGAAAAATTGCCCAAAATTGACCTTTTTCACAATAAAGCCAAATCCAAGGATCAAATTCTCATGAAACATGGTACAAAGATGGATCACTAGTTGGGAATAGACTGGTGACATTTTTGATAAATTTCCTGAAAGTTCAGAGGTCAGAGGTCAATGAACTTCGCCAAAATTGGCTAAAAACTGCCCCAAGCTTTATATTTTTTACAATAAATCCAAATCCAATGATGCAATTCTTATGAAACATATTACAAAGATAGATCACTACTTGGGAATAGACTGGTGACATTTGTGATAAAATTCCTGAAAGTTTAGAGGTCAAAGGTCAATAAACTTTGCCAAAATTGGCTAAAAACTGCCCCAAACTTCATATTTTTCACAAAACTAAATCCAAAAATGCAATTCTCATGAAACGTGGTACTAAGATGGATCACTGCTTGGGAATAGACTGGTGACATTTTTTGGTGAAATTCCTGGAAGGCCAGAAGTCAAAGACCAATGAACTTTGCAACAATTTGCTAAACTTAATTGGCCCCAAATTGATATTTTTCATAACGAACCCAAATCCAATGGTGCAATTCTAACCAAACATGGTACAGAGATGTATCACTTCATGGAAGTAGATTGATGGAAGTTTGGGTAAAATACCTGAAAGGTCAAAGGTCAATGAACTTTGCCAAAAATAGCTAAAAAAAATTGCCGCCAAAGTAATATTTTTCAAAATAAATCCAGATCCAATCGTGCAATACCAACCAAACATGGTGCAAAGATGGATCACTAATTGGGGGTAGACTGATGATATTTCTGGTGAAAATTCTCAAAGGTCAGAGGTCAAAGGTCAATGAATTATGCCAAAATTGGCTAAAAATTGTGCCAAATTTAACATTTTTCACATTGAATGCAAAACTAATGGTTCAATTTGAACCAAACATGGTACAGAGATGTATTACTATATGGGGGTAGACTGGTGCAAGTGTGGGTAAAATTTCTGAAAGGTCAAAGGTCAATTAACTTTACCCCCAGATTGGCTAATTTTAAACAAACTTGATACAAGGATGGCTTTAGACGGACTGATTAGATTGGAAGTCAAAGGTCAATGAACATTGCCAAACTTGGCCAAACATGGAAAAACAGAATATGATATTTTCATTTCACATAGGAATTAAATGGTTCATTGCCCAACAAACAGGTTTTTTGAGAATAAATGTAAATAGAGCTAGCAAAGAGGCGGAGGCATATTTATCGACTGCGCGGCAGTCGAATTGCTCTAGTTTAGTCCTGTTTTTATTTTGTCACAACAAACAATTTCATAAAAAAGAATTTTATACAGTTATACTATTTAGCTCCTGTACGAACAAGATTTAGGGGGGTGTTGAATCATTGTACATGGGCATATGAGTTTACACATAGCTCAGCCAGATGTGTAGGCTATTAAACTTTGTACACCTATCTCAATACAACATAATGATACTGTATATGCAGTTTTAAAATAGACCAATCCACTCCCTTTCTGACAAGGTTGCTCAGGACCTAAGTTCTTGTCTCGTACTGATTACTGATTACTGAACACAGATCTGCACATGCATCATTTAAAATGTCGTTAAAACAAGATCTTGTAGCCATGCTTGTTAAAATGGGAGTGGACTGTCAGATCTTCACAATACAAGAGTGAAATTGCAATTTCCATGGTAATGATTATATATTTTAGCATTTATAGCTTCACACGTATCACAACATATTGTACGGAGGTTACATGCACCATAGCATGAATCTTTTGTACAACAGACTCATAATACAGACCTTTAAGATTACACATATTAACTCGAGATGGACCGACTAAAAACAGCACTGATGCAGCATGTAGATTTACTGATAAGTGTGCTAACAACAGGTCAAGTGATCACTAAAGCAAGTCACTAATTGAGAAAAGGATTATGGGATGCATCTCTTTGTAAACATAACAAATGTTATTTTTCTAGAAATACATGTAATACATGAATGAAATTACATGCAGAAAAAATTGACACTTTATCTTGAAAGGATAGTGACTGACATAAAAAGGTGTCAATGAGTGTACAGAGTCTATAATCAAATGTTGAATATTTCCTTAGATGAATATGTTCTACGAACGAGTGTACCTGCAATTCAAATAAACCATGTCAGGAATCTTTTCAGCTTTCATAGCCAATTCAGCTTAGATAGACATTCATCTGCCTCAGTGACTCATGCATGCACTGGTGAAAGTAATTGGAAGGAATAAAAAAAAAATACATGAAAAGTGCAACCTACACAACGAGACTGCTGAATTCTCATTTGAGGTTGAACTACAAAACATGCAAAAATATTGCAATGTAAATTAACATTAAGATATGAAAGTCAGTACAAAGTAAGAGACTACAAACGTACTTTAATACCAAAAAAGATTCCTTTCTGCATATACACTGTAATACCAAATGTTTGTTCCTTCCCAATCCAAACAAACACATTTCATTTGGTACACATCACTCATCATACAGCAGAGACAAGGTGCATAGTACATGTACTACCTCCGAGCTGTTTACTGGTAGTCCAAAGTAGTATAGACCAACACATGTAGTACTGGTTTGTAGACCTATGTGATGATATGCCAGACAAACCTCAGTATTATTCAATACAAAGCCCCATATTAATATTGACGGTACACCTTGTATGCACCTATGAGATGATGACCATAGCCGACAAAATGCACCTTCGCGCTCCAAATATTCAAGCTCCAGCAAATCATGACATAACTTATGATCATGCTCATCATGGAGCACACATGTAGAGAATTACATTTTTACATTTTTATGATCATGATCAGAAGTCAGACATCAGCAGAATTGTGCGCTTCAGGATTTGAAGAATTTGCATCACTCTGGATTAATACCTTGCCTTTGTGCATCACAAATTAACTGCCTGAAAGCATCACATGCTGCAAATGTTTCTGAACTTATCATGAAATGGGCGATTCTAATTTGGCTCTATGGCACCACATGCATCCCTGTGTTTAATGCCTAGGGGCCATATTCACGAAAACCTTACATGTACTAAGCATAGTTAGTTACTAAAGAACATTCAGCAACATGCATTTCTAGTAACCAACAAGGCTGGTAAGGTTTCATGAATATAATTTCGGGCTTCCTATTAGCAGCACATACTTTGATGTTAATATGTACACATCACATGAAGCTAACCTCTAGGCAGGGTATTATTAATGTACAATGTATGTACATAACATGTTTCGGTGATACATACAAAATCAGAAAATAAGAATGCATGAAGCACGCCAATAACAAACAAATAAATACAAAAATTGCCAATTGACTATAATGAGTTCCATTATGTTTTGACAGCTCCTGCTTTCATATGTGCCTTGGAAAATTCTTGCTGAAGTTTGGACAGGTGTTCCCTTTGGCTTTCTTGTTTCTTTTCCAGCTCCTTGATTTGGCCATCATACCTCTTTCTGAAATTAAAAACAATAGCAAAAACAATGATACATAGACATGATAAATCAAACAAAATAAATTAGAGACAGAATGCTAGAAAGGTAAGAAACAAAGAAAAATGAAGCAGGAAACTAAGTGATTGACAGAAAATGAAGAAAACCAAAATATTTCAAACCTCATGAGGACACTGACAAGCAAGGATGAAACGAGGCACAACCATGACCTTTGAGATAAAGGAGTAAGAAGAGTTTAAGAGAAAGGGAGCAGAAAGAATAGATAATTGCACTGCTGTTGCACAGGTGCAGTTTGATGTCTTGCTAAACACTGAATGGTTATACTGTAATTAATATTATGCCACTTCTAGTATTGTTAACCTATTATTGTAACTACCGTGGTGACAGGTACAATGGTTATTGTTCATTTGCCATATTGAATTGAATCATACATACTGGATTGCAGAGTATACACTCAAACCCCTAGTCACAGGTGAGGATACAGGAATGTATCATTCACATTAATGTGCACCATCTCCACCCCATTCCTATACTCTTTAATAGCAAGATCATTCAGAAAATTGTTCACCTCTTTACTACCAGTTACCCATTCATACTCCTGGGCAGAGAGCAGCAATGTGGATTAAGTATCTTGCTGAAGGACACAAGTGCTATAAATAGGCTTGAACCTGGGACCTTCAGTAACAGTTCACTGTTAACTATACAACGTCACTTAATACACTCCACTATGATAAGGATGTGCAGCAATCATCAAGGTTTTCAGACTCCCCATGAGGGCCATCTGTACAGCCTCTTTAATGAAAGTAATACTTTGTCTTTATAATATAGCATCTAGTATCATCTCTTAGCTCTTTCTAACATTATTAGCCAGTCATCAGATGCTTGTAAGCCTAAGTGATACCTGTTCAATCCCAGGGATCATTTTAACATCATGGCACCCACAAGAAAAAAAATACATAGGGGTTTGGGGCGAAATCGGTATGCTAAAAGAGCCCCCAAAATTCCCAAAGTCACGAACTAGGTAATGCGCTCGAAGAGTAGCCCCCGAAAATTTTGAATTAATTTTTTCCCTGGCCACGCAGGAAGACATGCTCATTTCATTCCTACCAGGTACCCAACACCTGTACTACCACTAAGCCCGGGAACACTCACATTTCACCCGCAATGTACTCCATGCGTTTGTTGACCGTGGCACTGGCCTCCCCTAGGTCTTGCTGGATCAGGACCGGTCCCATCATCTTGTAGACCTTGCTGTCCCCGTCTAGCAGGTCCAACTCCTGAACAGCGCCAGGCAAGGTGGCAAACAAGGGAGAAATTTGGGGTGTATCATCTCTTTGGAGGAATCCGGGTCTTGTTATAAAACACACTCAGATTATATCAAAAGCACTTTCACAGTCCTTTTCTTTATATTCTCAATATTGCACCATGGCTTAAAATACTTTCATGATATCCATATAGTTGTACTAGAACAAAAGGGGGTGACAGAGAGACCATATTACCCCCTCCCTCATCCCCTCCCTTCCTTTTCAGAGTGAATATCTAATTTCATGTGCCAAAGTGTACCCAGTCAAAGTCCAGAAACTTTAAAAGGTTGAAGGGTGTATTCTCATTGCTCACTTATTTCAAATGTACAAAAGACATTAAAAAGCAAAGACTACACTATTTGACCTTAGTGTATTTAAGTTAATCATCACTCCTAGAAATACTCACCTCTTTCACCATCTTGTTTTCATTCAGTTGCCCATCTAGCTGCTTCCTCACCCCAACAACCTTTTGAAATTCTATAAAAATAAATTGAAATCAGAAAAAGGACATCAGATGCAGAGGTCAAATTACATTCACAATATATGCCAAAAATTTCATCCAGTTCTCTGCTTCATAATCAGTCTTCCCAACTCTCTGAATACTCTCAATTCATCTCCGTAGTCAGTGAAAAATTTAACATCATCTTCAAGTTCAAGACAGTAGTTGTTGAATATGTGCTAGGTCTCTTGTCTTGAGACGAAAATGCATCAATCCCAGCCTGGTAAATGATGTAATGAACACCTCGCTGACAGATTTTTTTTTTTTTTTTCGGGCAGACAGATTCCTGGAGTCGCGCAATCAGTGTCTGGCGCGGTGTGCGTACTATGTGAATCAGTGGTGTAATGTGTGCGGGATGGAAGAAGAGGCGGACGATAAAATATAGGTCTATATATGACTGTTCGTGATAGCCACATCACTGAGGCGTTTGTACAGTATCGAGCAGAAGCAGATATATAGTCCAGTATCTGGACTAATTGGACTACTGTACCACTGCCTGGCACAGCACTTTGAACAGTATCACTGCACTGTCATTTGGCAGCCGCTGACCACACAATCACACGGGTGAGGCTCGCCGGAGTGAGGTCTGCCGCAGCGGACCGCTCCACGGCCCGGCCCTTGCCCGTGCCGCCCCGCACTTCAAAGGAAATGGAATGGCATGCCAATGCATGGGGTGTAACTTGTCAGTCGTTTTAAATTTTGAACACTTCCCCCTAATTTCACAGTTATTGACAAATCAGAACAGCCAAACAATTTAGTTACGAACCTTTCTCCGATGCCTTGAACTTTTCAAGTTCTTCTTGCAGTTGTTTTTGCAATGCTTCGTTTGCCATGTTCGTCTGATGATTTCACACCTTTCTTCCAAGTACGTACGTACGTACGTACAAGCACAAACGTGCTGTTACTTGATTCACATTGTGCGTACGTATATGCGTGCACTCGCGATCGCGCGCGTGTTCGTGAAATGCGTGAATTATCAGCTCGTCCCGTAGAAAAGTACTATTGTAAATAATCGACCACGAAATGTTTTTTGTAAAAAATGAAAAAAAAAAAAAAACTCAGATTAACGTTCACATACTGGATCTATATACCAGAACAAAAAGTGTAAACAATTAACTCATTCATGTACGGTAATCATAATCATACAAAAAATATCCTAATTATTTATTCCTAAAGAAAAAATTACCCAGACATCTGAAGGTAATCACTCATTTTAAAAGCTACAGTGATAGCATGTGTGATGCCTTCCAGAATTAAGGAGAGTATAACTAGATGTAAATGTTTTCAGTCATGACATGCATGGTTGGGTTACAATTTGTTTTTGGTAGGCCATAGGCCTATATGGCCATAATATTTTCTCTTGCACAATATAAAGTACAATTAAGGCTTACCTCTAAACCCATCATGAACTATTTTGGTGTGTCTATTTGGACTCGAGGCACGTAGATTTCTTCCTATACCTCTATGGATGTCCCACTTAATTATCTAAATTTCAATGTTATCAAAGATGTTACGGCCCGGGCCCATCCTCAAAAACACATCAAAATTAAACAACAAAAAAAAAACATTAACAGATCGGGGCAGCTAGGGAGAGAGAGAGAGAGAGGAGAGAGAGAAAGAAAGAGAGAGAGAGACAGAGAGAGAGAGAGAGAGAGAGAGAGAGAGAGAGAGAGAGAGAGAGATTGATTTGTATGTGCATGTACATGTAATTCGTTGTAAGTCTTACACCCGGCCCCTCCACTGTCCCCCTTACATGAGTCATGAACAGTGGACAGTTTTGCAATATTGTACGTCAGATCAATCCACATTATCTGCAGCATTATTGAAAGGGAAATGTCTCGTTGATCTCGGGACATCCTTGATATTGTTCCGGTGATGTTTTTTTTTATTGTTTCTGTCCTTTCTTTTACCATAAAAATAAACAAATATGCTTGCATTATAATTGGTGTAATGATTGACAACTATATAACAGCTGTTGGTAATACGTTTCATTCATTCAATCGTACAAATGAAGACATCTTTAAAAACAAAACAAAAACAAAAACACCTTTATAGAGCCGACGTGTCCGCTGAAACGTACTCGAATATAGGCTGAGTTCAGATAAGGGCGACATGTCTCAGCCTCTTTTACACCAAAGGGTCTTATTTGGTTCGCGTGCACACTGTTTCGTGTCTAAAAAGACTTAAAAGTAAGACATAGATGGGATATTGCTGTCATATAACTCATTTCAAATGTTTCCCTTAAAGAACCACTGAATTATATTTACCAGATTCCAATTAATATCATCATATGGAAATGTTTTAATTTGTAATTTAATCCCGAGTTATGGCTTGACTGGGTTGGAGTTGAGTGAGCGAGTGTGCGTGGTTATGACTGTACTGAATGCTTTAATATCCCGCATGCATGGTTTGCATGCCATGCCTCCAGCTCCATGGGCATGCGTGACGTGAGGTCCGTGAATTGCGACACAGTGGTTAGTGGTGATGATTTACCAGTGCAGCGTGAGGTTGTGACTTCTCCTTTCTTTAGGATACTCCTCAACATTTCATTTGGAACCAAACAAGGAGGATAAATCTGTGACTTTGTGCTTTCCTTTGAATGTCAGCGAGTGTGATATTTATAGAATTAAGGATTGTTGATATTGGGTGAGATCATACATTTCCAAAGATCAGAGAGAGTGTCAGACATCACTTTCTTACTTAGATTAGAAGGCAATCCCGTACAATAGGGGACCAGGGTATCCCACAAATTTTATGAATTTTAACCCTTAACCTAACCCTAATTTAGCCCTAACCCTAAATAGCTAGGGCCACAAAATTTAGAAAGCTCTAAATTTGTCATAACAAAACACATACAAATAATCTTCAAGTACTAAAACACAATGAAAATTATCTCAAACTTACAGAAATTCCCTAAAACGTCTGAAAAAGTAGCAAAATAAATTGTGTTTATGTGCCCAAAAAATACACAGAAGAAATGGTTCCTCACTGTACAATCAGTACATAGGTAGGGACGCCCACAAAATATTAAAACAACTCCAAAATACAAATGCTCACCATATATGCTTGCTTGCAATATTGATAATCCATAGAAATCATTAATTTTAGCAAAATAACAAGAAAAGTATTTATTTAAACAAGATTTTAGCATCATCTCCGAGTCACAGATCATGCAGCTACACTGTACACAAAATTCGCAGATTTGCTAATATTAACGCTCTACCGGTACTCGCTTAGCGTATATTCCGGTGGGTTGCTGAATCCGCACGGGATCAGCCAGGCCATTGTTACGTCAGGCATGCATGCATATTATCAATCGGACTTTCTGCGAGCGTGCGGTGGGCGCATGCGGTGGGCGCAGCACGGCCGATACATGTTCCGATATACATGTAGTATAGTGCGCGTGTGTGCGGGACGCCGTGTCCGCGCAAGCCACGCATCGCGGTCAGCTATATATAGCGCCGAGCCAGCCGGCTCGGCTTAGCGAGTAACGGGTGGCCGACTGTGGCGGCCACGCGCGGCTACCCGTAGCTATCATAGCAGCCGACAAGCGAGGCTTAGAATTGCGCGACGATTGTCGTTGCCCCCTCCGGAATTTCATAAAATTTATAAAAACCGCATATTCATAGATCTAAACATGGGCTCATAAAACCCTTTTGCGGCATAACTGCGCCTTTGTAAAACGTTATAAATCAAAAGCCAAATAGAAGCTTAGTATTTACTCTTGACACTATTCTTGTTTCGAATTGATCCACATAACGGAACATTTTCGTTTTCACCATAATTCACGAAAAAGTGAAGTGGATTTTCACAAACTTACCGCAAAATGCTTTGATCTCGCTCGGTCATCGCAGCTTTCCCAAAACTTTTTGTTGCATATGGAAGAATAACTCACAGGGTTGTCGAGCTGAAAATCTCAACCCATAAATTTACTTCGATTATATTCTACATCGGAATTCCGCTACCCGAACAGATCACGCATCTCACAAATGGCGCCCACCATTTTGCCATTCCGTTTTCGCACTTACGTGCGAAGCGCCATTTAGTGACACATGGGCGTCCCTAACATAGGCTAGTGGCCTAAAAAAAAGCCTTATAGTGCCCTGTACTCTGTTGCGATTCCTTGAGCTTCCATGGAAACATGTCACATTAATAGACAATCAACTCAGCTGTCATGAAGTGCGAAGATCTCGCTACATTAACCACTCAAAATATGCAAGAACACTTTGGGCCAACTCACGCATTGACTTTTGTGCACATGGCCGAAAGCATGAACTAGCGCCCATGGGAGTACCTACCCTAAACCTAATTCTGAACCTAACACTGACCCTAACCCTAGAGGCCTAGACAGAATTTTCACTGCTTAATTTGTCAAAAAAAGTGATTTCTAGGTCACTTTCTGCCGACGACAATCGGTATTGCAACGTTCCCATTTGCGTGCATTATACATGTGCGATACTGCCTGGTCCCCTATTGTACGGGATTGCCGATTAGAACACACTGTTCATGATCATGTACTCATGGCCAAGTTTCTGAACATGAACACTTCATGTCCAGAAACAAGAAAATTATTCAAAAAATAAGTATGAATAATTTTCGAAAAAGATGATAATGTTCCAAGTGTAGGGCTAGGTGATGTAAAAAAAAAGGAAAGAAAAAGAAAATCAGAAACTAATCTTAAATCCTGGCTTATCTGTTATTCGTCAGAATGCGTTACGTGGCCGCATACCTCCTCTGTGCCCTTGGCGGCAAAGCCAACCCCTCTGCTAGCGACATCAAGAAGGTGCTCGGCAGCGTCGGCATCGAAGCTGAAGATGAGAAGCTCGACAAGGTCATCAAGGAGCTTGATGGAAAGAAGCTGGAAGAGTTGATCGAAGAAGGTGATTCTCTTTCCTCTCTCTTTGGGGTTTCTATGTTGGGCTTCGCTATGCTTGTTTTATAGTGGGGCATGTGGGGTTAAGAGTTTGAATGAGGATTGTACAAAGATTCTCCTTATATTTTTGAACTGCATGTAAGTGGGCAAATCTTAGAATTTTATAGTGTAAATTGGAAAGAAATGGCAGATAGTTAAGTTGTACTAATATAAAGCAAGACTTTGAGTTGTCTTTCAGAATGGATTTCAAGCTGTGTTGCTATCCTATCTAGAAAGTGGGGTCCAGTAAACATTTGAAGTAAAGATTCAGGAAAAAGTTGCCTTATGTGCCTTGGATTTGATAGTTACAGTGTGTGCTTCAAAATCACATTGCGGTAACCTGCATTTGATGATGATTCAATCATAACACCATCTTTCGGCTGATACCAAATGACAAGCTTGTCGATTATATGAGGATGTGAATTACACTGTGTTTTGAGCATGGTAAATTGAAGTCCTCCATACCTGTAAAACTGAGTTAAGGTTTGTGTCTCCGTGGAGTGGTCTTCATGCAGGAATTTCTGTACCTATTCACAAAAAAATTAAAAAAAATCTTTGCTGAATGGAAAAGTCTACCCTAAAGTAAACTTTTTTTTTATAAGAGCAGTAACATGAAAGAAACATTTAAGTGAAGGCTTGATGAAATCTGTCAAAGAATAACAAAGAAATGACTCTTTTTAAAAGTTTTATTTGTTATTGAATGTTTTGTTACTTGATTGAAGTTGTGGTAACATGGTGCTTCTCTCTTTCTCTTTCTGTGTTCCCCCACTCCTAGGCAAGTCCAAGCTGGCGTCCATGCCCGCAGGAGGAGCTGTGGCTGCAGGAGGTGGAGGTGGAGCTGCAGCAGGGGGAGGAGCCGCCGAGGAGAAGGTGGAGGAGAAGAAGGAGGAGAGCGAGGAGGAGTCGGATGATGACATGGGATTCGGCCTCTTTGATTAGTACTCTCCTCAAGCCCAGGCTCAGTCATAGCCACAAAAAAACATCAAAAAGTGTTCGGACGCGCGGACCATAGTCATATCCCCACATCTAACTGCTTCTCAATCATGACACTTCAATTCTCATGACTCAACCCTTCAAGTTGTAACGTTTGTTTAATAAATTGGTCTCGTGTCATAACACAATTATTGAGTGTCAGAGATTTTTCTTTGGTGTATCAAGTTTTTGTCAATGTGTGGTTGTTGACATCTGCAGTGCACTCTCCTTATAACAGACATTTTTGTTGCCAGCAAAATGGGCTCATTTAAATTAGGGTTGCTTTTAAGCATGTAAAGCCAAAGAAAGTGTCAATTTAGTGAACAAGAAAGTTACCTTCTATGAGTTTGTTATACAAATACAATGTACAGTATTTGCCATTGTTATAATGAGAGTTCACTGGACATAAATTTCCCAAAACATACCGGTACCCCAAATAAGTTGATTTGAATAAAAATAGGAAATAGATACATGTACAAAAACCAGTTTGTCGTATGTATAAGGGGTTTGTTTGAAGTTGTATGTGTGTGTGTGATGTGCATGGAGTTGTTTAATGAGTGTGCTTGTGTATAAAATGGTTGAAGGTCCCCTGTCGTCAAACTGTATGTTGACTTCTGTTGATCACTAACTGTGCAATGGAAATGTGTCTTATATTTTAAAATGTTTTTCTTTATTTTTTCTCAGCACTGATAAGCCCTGCCTCCAAAATATCCTCCAACTCAAGATTCCCCCTGTGACATCATCAAAGGTAGAAACTAGTAGGGTAATAAGCAGAATTTATGCACAAATTAAACACTGCAATGACTACCTCCACCTGCCCGCAAGAGCATCACATGTATTCACACAATACCATCTAACAACCTTTAATGTGGGAATAATTGTTTCCGTATGTCAGAAATGTGCTAGCTATGTGATGCTATTATAAGCACTTGCAATGTTTAGTTTGTGCATAGATTATGTCTATTATTCTGCTAATTTCTACCTTTGATGATGTCACAGGGGGAATCTTGAGTTGGTGGATATTTTGGAGGCAGGGCTTATCAGTGCTGAGAAAAAATATAGAAAAATCATTTTAAAATATAGAACAAATATTTCCATTGAACAATTAGTGATTTTGTTACATATATATTAAGTTGCATCAACAGAACTCAACATACATTTTGATGACAGGGGCCCTTTAAATGTGTTTGTGTATAAATTGGTTGAATGTAGATGCGTGTGTGCTAGTGTGAAATGGTTCAACAGATACTGTGTTTTGAAGTGAACAAACGGGGTGTATGGGTGTAGCTTCAAGCCAGTTGGACATTTCTAACCCAGCCCCCTAGTACAATGTACATGTATCACAGGTCCAATTGGGAATGGCATGTACATGACCAATTCTCAGGTGAGTTCGACAAATAAAAGAAGAATTTGACAAGAAGAAGTCTACCCTGACCATATTGGATTAGAAGTGCCCCAGAGCTTGGCATATGACGGGGTGGCTCATACACCCAATACATGTACATGTACTTCAAACCACAAATGTACCACACAAACAATATGAATAACATGTGACACAGGTCTGGAAAGACAATTGCCCATGTACGTCTGTAGTACAGTGTACATGCACATATTTATATTTATGAAGCACAAGCAAACCGTTTAGATGCAATAAATACTGCAAGATTGACAAAACTTTAGACCCGCTGTGTAAGAAGTGTGCTCGCATGTAATTACTGTGTAATACCTTACCAGTCCTCTTCATAATGGGCAGTTTCATCACAATTCATACAACAATGATGTACTAGTATTACATATTTGAGCCTCATTAGCAAAATTCTATTTTCACATGCATAATCTATTAAGATTTATCACACAATATACACAGAGAGATATACACTTGCCATGTGCATGAGTCGACTCATTCTACAAAAGTATCATTTTCATTTAGTACATTTCCATTTAAGTACAGCGATCCATATTTTCTGAAGTGAGCAAGGACAATTCTTAAACAAGCAGTATATACAAAATGCACATTAGTTTACATGTACGTAAAATATATATTAGGGAAATTTGAAGTGTACATGGTGTGGGATATTGACCTTGCTTTGTGGGGCCAGGGAGTGACCGTACCCAAGGTCAAGGCCGTCTCAAAAGGATACAGATTTATAGAACGAAACCCCCGGGGGGGTCACTCTCCACATGGCCTGCTACCCACCCGTGTCCGACAACCTCAGAAATGCACCCTAAATGGCGTAACTACATTACCTAAATTTGCAACCCTAAATGGCGTAACGGGGGCGTAACCCATGAGAAAAGCCACCCTAAGTGGCGTGAACAGGGAAATCCCCTAATTTGATACCCTAAATGGCGTGAACATTGAAATAGATTAATTTGATACCATACTGATGACTGATGTTAAATTGATGTTAAATACAACAGGTATAAATTCCATTTTTTGAAGTTATTGAAAGTAAGGCCAACATGATTACTCTCAAGGACACCTCTCTTAGCCACTTTGAATAGGCAATAGCCATCTTTTAGCCTAAATTATTGAATGCAAGTGCAAAATGCTGCTTGCCTTGCTGACTGATGCATCACTTACCATTCGTTTTACCAATTTTATCAAAACTTGAAAAAATGGAATCCATACCAATTTGCAACCCTAAATGGCGTAGATCTACTTAAATTTGCACCCCTAAACGGCGTAATCTTCATAACCAAATTAGCAACCCTAAACGGCGTGAAGAGTGAGAAAAGGCTACCCTAAACGGCGATTTACCAGCGAATGGTGCTGAAATGCAACCCTTTTTGCCAAAGCCGGAGTGCCTGAAACGGGACCCTTTTCGACGCTTTTTCTGGACGCGGGTGCGTAGCAGGCTATGTGGAGAGTGACCCCCCCGGGACGAAACCCCAAACATGACTTAAATTGAATTAAAATGAGCAAACAAGATCAGAAAAGTTTTTTTTTTATAGAAAAATCAGATATATTATAAGAGATGAAAGTAAGAAGTGTACATATTACATGTAACAATTAAAGGCATGCAAGCAAATACATCGTTAACATGGTGTTCAAGTTTCCTATTTTTTCTTGCTCATGTCATATGCACAATTGCTGTCTAAATGTAACCTTCCTGTTATCTGATATAGTGGTACACCTGTACATGTATATGTAGACATAATTAAACTTACTGTATTGTCATGCTAGGTACACGCATTCAGGACATTAAAAAACCTTGAAACCTCTGTTTTAACACTGTACAGGATAAAATTTCAAATGACATTGTTTTGTTTCGATAATAGATGAACAGTACTTGATTCTGGCAATCCAAAAGCCACCTACTGCTCCCACAGGTATAGAATGCACTGCCCCAACCTGAAATGGCAGTGTGTGACAAAGTAAGTGGTATGTTTGTAAATGGTCCCTTTATATGAAGGATCACTCAGTTTCACATAGACATAAGTACAAGTATGTGACGTAACACAAGGACGGCAAAACAAAGAACAGATGGATGGATAAGCCACCCATAACTCAACAGCAACACACTTCACAATACATATACCTGGGGCAAGCAGCATAGAAATAGTTCTTGGAATGCCTACACACACAAATTTCTTCTTACATCTCATATCTGGGCAGTGGCAATGTAAATCTGGTTACTTCACACTTTTGTGCGAGGGAGTGTTTCTTGGAGAAAATATGCATAGTTCATTTATACACGTATCATTTTGATCTTTTAAAAGCACACTTGCACTATATGCATAGAATATGAACAGGAAATCTATTTGAATAAAAACAGTAAAAAATATTGAGCAGAATGGCACAATCATTCATTTTTTAAGCATTGAGCTACCTTCATAAAATTATGACATTTAGACAAATCTAACAAACTGTTAAAATAGTAACCACGGTAGCCAGAAAGTGTAAAATACATCTATGTCTTCTTAGCTCAATTGCACTATTATACTTTGCTTTTTGTTTAATGTTCTTCTGTCTAAATTTGCTTTCTGAGCAACTCTTTTATGAGCTCTTCATAAGATTTCAGGACCACACATAATGTTAACTGCCCCACCTCAAGGAGTTTATAGCTTGTACATAATGTTACATGTTCTCTACATCAAAAGCAGAACAATTTCTTCAAAATTGCCATTGTTTTTACAAGGTTATTATTTATAATTTCACAAAAATTTCTCAGTTCAGAATATTTCTTCGTAAAAAGTCACACCATATCTTGATTTGGCCTGATTTACTCAATTTGTAATAATGTGCTTTCTCCATTTCTTTGTTTTTATTCAAATCAAATAATCTATTCTCCTTAAAAATAGGTTTCTTTTTGTTAGCAAATAAATATGACAGTCTTACATGTAACCACATGTACATGTATTTAGTACAAACACATTTGGGCAGAAATGGCATACAATCAGCAAATGTACAGCATAAACTTATGAATGGTACAATACATGCAAATAATTTTACATCCCATGTCTATGATGAAACAATTTAGGCTACAATTAAAATTGCAATTTCAATTGGTAAAGCATTCTTTCATGCTATACACCTAGGTCTACATTTATCACTTTGTAAAGAATGAATCTTACTTAATTAAATATGAACTACATTTATTTTTTTTTAAAGAATTAATATTACTTATGTTATCAGTTTAACTAAGGAGCTATATACAAACTATTCATGCAATAGAACTTGAAAGATTTAAAAAGGACATGTTATACAACAAAGAGGAAAAGTTTACTTGCAACTTTATGAACAAGGTAATTAAATGCATTCCATGCATCCTAAATTATTTATCAAAATGTAAATGGAAGAAAAATGATTTACATTAAACATAATATATTAGTCTGTAGCTTTGGTACAAAATAAATATTACAAATATCATTTAACAAATATAACATTGAAATAGTGAATTTGTTCACCTTATTCATTTATCTGATGAAAGATAAGAAAATGCACAATATACACAACAAGCCTAATAAACGCATTCAAACACTGAACAAGCATGGAAGCCGATGGCTACCTGAATCAGCACTTCAAACAGTGCACGTATGCATGTACACATCACAGATAGGAGATAGTGCAGCCTCATGAATTGTTGATACTGGTATGTTTTGTGACATGATCTCACTGCCTAATATCCCAAGTTTCTACCATTAGGAAATTGGATGAAAACTACTTATCAAGAAAAAGATGAAATATATCTACATGGTGTTGGGGAAGTTTTGATTTGGTGTATTAAAGTCCTAGACAGTGTAAGTTTCAATTGAAGAGATACTTGATGCAATGCTTTTCAAGAATTGTCAACAAAGTTATGTTTAAGGTGAGGGGTACACGTGATAGAGACTGGGGAACCTGTACTCAATGGAGCATCTTTCTGCCATGAAGATGTGTCCCATTTTTGTTTGATTTCGGAATACCAAGAAGGAATCCTCTAATGATACGCAAATCATAGGAATCAAACAAAATTCAGACCCAATGATGATGACGAGAGCACAACTCTGCCATGATTATGGGCTGTATTCATTACCAACATGTCCCCGTACCTTAAATAATTATCTTGATTCTGTATGTATGAGCCTGCAATGAGAAGAAAGAATTCTCTGGAGCATGGTTACTACGGCAGCGTTTGCCACATCTTTACAGCTAAAGCTCAAGCTTTTAAAAAAAGAGCATCATCATGTGAATATATCGAGTCTGAAATGGCAGATAGAATATTGCAAGTAATGACAATAGCGGTTTGTCTTCATGGCAGCTACAGAGATATGGAAAGTATTCAACCCACTCATATCATCAGTTTTATCATTGTCATTTCTGATATTTCTCTCCACTACCAGCTCTTCACACTGAATTTCACATAAGTTCATCTTGAGTCAGTCAACCCAATGTACTAAAGATTGTCCTAAGGAACTTTAAATGGCATGATACATGTACATACAGACAGATACTGTACATGTTCAGCAGTGAAGGGATATTCTTCCCTTGTTTACCTGATTTTAAGTAGACATACATGGAACTCATTTTGGTCATAACACATTGCACATATGTCCAAATTGTAAACAGATATGGTGCCTTTTCAAAGGAGTATCATCATTATTTGCAGTGGAAATGTTTCTTTCATTTAGCTTTGAAGTACAATATGACCCAATATTACATGTATAACCAAATATGTGTTATGTTCTCACAAGTCTACAATTTGACGGATTGGAGTGAACAATAATAGAATTCTTCTGATTCATTGTGGCAATGTAAGTATAATGCAAGGTTTAAACCATTAAATTGTTATGGAATCTTCTTTTTGACTTTGAACTGGCCTGTCAAGGTAGAGGTATGAACACAACATGTGGATTCAGCATGCTTTCAGATATAAAATAATTCAAACCTTCCTCACACACTTCAGCTAATCTTTGGTCTAGCAAATTGTGTTCACATGATCAGCTAAAGGGGGTGTGGTCTCTCCCATCTACTAATGGGGGTTGGACTGTCCCATTTGCCAATAGGGGTGTGGTCTCTGCCATCCATGAATGAGGATTGGACTGTCCCATTTGCCAATAGGGGTGTGGTCTCTCTCATCTACTAATGAGGCTTGGACCGTTCCATTTGCAAATAGGGGTGAGGTCTCTCCCACCTACAAATGGGGATTGGACAATCCCATTAGCCGATAGGGTGTGGTGCCTGCCATCAACCACTAGAGATTTTCTACATGGAAAGAATTGAATCTGGGTGCTTGTTGCTCTCTGTTTGTCCCTCCCCCACAGTGCTGAGCTGCATACAAGAGAGTGCGCATGAGCTTGTGAGTGGATGGCCAATCTTACTGGCACAGCGTGGTCCACTTGAGGTCCTGGCCAGTTGCAAACTTCTGATAGAAGGTCTTGATGAGGTCTGTGGTGATCTCTTTGCCCTCGCAATGAGACACACGCTGCTGAGGGATGTCTAGGAGCACCAGCAAGGGAAGGCTCTCATCAGCAATGCTCAGGAACTGCTGCAGACTCTCCACAATCTCATCCTGGAGGAACAAGAGACAAAGCTGACAAAATGACCTCCTGCTGACCTACACCTCACTCCTGCAATCCATGCATTCAGACTGGTCATCTAATTCATCCGTTTCCATCCTCTCCCTCTTTCTATTCCCCCTCTATCTTTCCTGTCATTGCTAGATTTTCCAAATCCTCCTTTCTTATTTTATATCCTAAGAAACTTATTTTCCTGGTTCTTATCTCATCAATCAGTTTTATCTCAACTCCAGCTCTTCTTAGAATGTCTTCATTGTCCTTCCAAGGAGTCCTCATTTCCATACATCAACATGGGGCAAATGTTACAATTAAGTCTCCATTCTTAGTCTCCTGTTTCTTTTTTTCATCTCCCTTACAAATCTTGATTTATCTCTTATGGTACTGTCAAGGTATATGAAAGCACTTCTGTTTGATGATGGTGTCACCTACTTTAAGATTACATGTTGGAGCTTCCTTCTTCTTAGATATATGTAGAGTGTAGTGATAACGACGCCATCCATGACCAAGTCCATGCTCATCCATCCATTCACAGTCATGCATTTTCACTCAATGATCCATACGAAACCATTATCATCTTTAGTTGCTTCGATCGGGTTTTTTACTCAGTGCTTCGTTCTTTGCAATGAATTCAGTTCGATGCGGTTCTGAATCGTATTACTCACTAAAATCGGACATCAAGCACAGGTAAAACAACAAAGATGTCGGTTCGCTCATCAATGAATTCTTAAACATAGCCGACAAATTATCGTTTTTACCTATCTATCCAAACCACGATGTATGGTATCTCTTAAGGGTCAACAATCAACAAACTTGCGTTTCAGTCTTGAACTCTACAATATAACTATGCTGCTTGTAATAATTAACTGACAATTCCTTTTGTTCACTCTGTGTAAACTCCATATCCAACATTTTAAAGATACCACCTCTGCAGGCACTGTTGCATAAAACTTACCATTAATAGTAACTTTACTTCCAATAGCAAATTCTGTGGAAACCTTGCATTTGATTGGCTGTTCAGTGATGTTACCATGGTAGTTGCCATTGGTGAACAAGTTACCATAAATGGTGAGTTTTATGCAACTGGGCCCTGAAACACTGTAAATGTAAAGAAGCACTCACATCACCAGCGACAAAAAACTTGCAGGCTGGTTCTTTGCCTTTGCTTTTCTCCTCATCGATGATGGCCTCAGCTAAGGGCTTCATCATATCCATCGCCTTCTTTACAACTTCATCGTCCTCTTCATCCTCGATATCTGCAGGCAGAAGGAAATATGAATCCAGGATCAATTATCACAAAGATATTTTTAATCATAAATAATCAAGCATCTATACATTCCTTTGCATTATAACTTACGGCAGGAGCAATGCAATAAGATTTTCTGCTACTGATCTGCTTTTTAGGCCACTACATAGATTTGTAAAGCAGTGATAAAACTAGAAAAACTAAACTCCGCAGTCCGCTGGTTTTGCTCAGCCCTGCTGCAAACAGGTGTAAGTATTACCATCACCCCTCATGATGCAATTTCCTGAGGAAGTTAATATTTGTGTTTAAACAACTTTATCGCTAACCATGCGTGAGACCGTCCCTGAAAGTGCGACCACCTGCATGAGGCTGTCCCTGAATGAGCGACCCCTGCACGAGACCGTCCCTGAATAGGAGACGCTGTATGAGAGCATTCCTGAGTTATGGCTGTCATATCGTCAGATATGGTATCATATCCCCATTTTGACTGAACAGGTAAAATTAATCTGCATTTCGTAGAAAGCTCCCGTAGTCAGAGGTACCTAGTTATTATTTTTTTTTTTTTCCTCGTGACAGAGGTACTTTATTCATTCAATTACCAACATGTATTAACATCCACGGTCTTAGAGACAACATCCGAGATGTTGTCTAATAGAATTTCATATTTAAACACATGCCATATAGAAAAACTGTTGTATGGTTTACCTTGAAAATAATTAATCATATAAATCAAACAGATTGCATATTGAGCATACACAAGGATTGTATTTATATCTGTTGCATTTACACGTGTGAAATCAAAACCAGCTATTAATAATCTTTCGTTTAATATAATTTTTTCTTTAAACATGAAATTAATCAAATCCACAATACGTTTCCAGAAAGGTTTTACGCTTGGGCATTCTAAAACAACATGAACAAAAGATTCTGTTGTTTTACAGAAAGTACATAAGTTGTGTGATACAATTTTCCACTTCCACAAGTTGTACCTAAACGGTAAAATCCTATGAAGAGTTTTGAAGTTGAGTTGCTTTATTTTGTTGTTTTTCAATGTCTTAAACTTAAATTTCAATGTGTCTTCCCAGTCAAAATCAATTGCAAGGTTTAATTTACCTTCCCAGAATGTTAAAGCAGCCGGTTCTCTTTTCTTAAATTCACACAATAAGCTATAGAAATTGTGAGACTTCATTGATCGTCGTTTAATAAAATCGAGCGTTCTAATTTCGAATGCGTCGCTTCCATATTGTGAATTTGTTTCATCGTTATCTGCATAACTTATATCTAAAATTCTTTCGATCCAAATTTTTGGTATCGCATTTTTCAGTTTCGAATACATAAAGTCAATTAACAAAGAATTTGAGCCAAGCACTTGACAAATATGTTCTCTTGGCCGAAAATTGTCTACAATGTCATTAATTGTTATAATTCCTTTTTCAAACCATTGTTTAAAAAATAAAGTTTTTCTATCATGTGTGATATTACTATTGTACCACAAAACTTGATTTTTAACATTAACAATATCTGGAAACTGAATATATTTAAGTTCACTCCAAGTTATGAGACAGTCTATATAAAAGTCGGGTACCTTTTGTTTTACGCACATCTTCAACATATCTTTACTGAAACAATTGGTTTTCAAAATTAATAAAAGAGGACATATTTTTTCAATCCAATATCTAAACATAAACTTCCACGGTACATCATTATCATTTTCAAAGAATCTACTAAACCATGATAAATGCAAGGATTGGAATTTACACTTCAAATCTATCATTCTCAGTCCTCCCTTTATAATATCATTAATCAAGACTGCTCTCTTGACTTTTTCTCGTTTTGAATTCCATAAAAAATTATACATCAGTTTATTGATATCAACAACGAGTTTCTGGGGGATGGGTAATACAGAGGCAACGTAAACAAATTGAGAAATTATTAATGATCTAAGAATCAAGACTTTACCATAGTAAGTTAAATTTCTCATTTTCCAAAAATTTAAAATTGATTTAACTTTTTGAAGTTTCATAAACCAATTCAGTCATTCAGACTCTTTTTTATCACTTGTGAGATACATTCCTAAGTACTTGACAGGTTCATCATTCCATTTAATACCTTCAATATATGCATGCTGTTGTTGTATAGTGACCAGTGTTGTAGTCAAGACCAGACCATCCGAGACCAAGATCAAGACCAAGACCAAACACCCTGAGACCAAGATCAAGAACCAAAAAATTGGTTCAAGATCAAGAACAGAGGTCCGAGACCAAGAACACCAAATTACGAGATCAAGACCAAGACCAAGACCACTCACCAGTATTTAAATTTCTACTAGTTTTGAGGAAACACGCGTTATTTGTGGACTATGTTTATGAGTATAAACTGTCTAATAATACTTGCACAACTTGCACAACATGAGCAGTCTGTAATATTCTTCTATATGGCTGAATTAAATGAAAAAAATGTTTTAAAAAAGTTATACTTTCAATGTGCTTTTTCAATCACTTCACAGGCATGCTCAAAATTAAATGCACAATACAAGTCAGTAGCTAGTAGTTTAGCAACAAACTGCACAAAGGATCCAGGATCGTGATAATATGTATGATGGGAAAAAATACTTCTTTATTTCTGCATGAACATATTTGCCTGAGTTACTGAAAAACATATCATTTACTGTGATTTTTTTTAATGACAAAGGCACAAGGCATACAAAATGAACACAACTTCTTTCAAGAATGATGATTGTTTTCCGAAATATATTCAAGTCATTCGTTTTTCTCTATAAACACATACACATGACTTGAGTTACTTAATACTTATATGTTCTTCTTATATACTTCTTTATTTCTGCATGAACATATTTGCCTGAGCTCCTGAAAAACATCAAATACTGTGAAGTTTTTTTATAATAATGCCAAAGACACAAGGCATACAAAATAAACACAACTTCATTTCAAGAATGATGATTGTTTTCCGAAACAGATTCGGAAAACATTCGTTTTTCTCTACAGACACATACACGTTACTTATATATAGGTCAGGCAAATTGAGTATTGGTCAAACTTTATCTTAGTAACCAAAACCTGCACCATTATGATATAAATGAATAATTATAACTCCACCATTTTCGAGATGTATACACTAATACAATGTAAAAACCCTGTCATCATTCAAAAAGACCTGTGACAATTTCGAGGGCATTCTCTATAGACTTATTTGTTTTAGCAATTTTTCATACAAAATTGTGCAATTCCTATTTTGTTAAAATAATTACTGAATAGGGATATTATCAAGAACTATTCAAAAGCTTACTTTGATTTTTAAAAGTAATCTATTATGCATTTCTTGCATTATCTAAAAAGTCGCCTGGCCAGGCGACTTATTAAAAATATTTTTCAACTATAAGAGCATTTGAGAGAGAATTATTCTGCCACACATTTCAGTTAATTAACTTTCAATAGGAATTAAAAACCAATCAACTTAGTGACAAGGGGCATTTCGGGAATTACCAATACTCAACCATCCCTTTTACAAATCAATGCAATGATACAGCAAGGAAATAACTAAATACACACTATTCGCTAACAAATACAAACAAAACATGACATTTCTAGAATTATTGTTTCCCAAGCTTGTTTTAATACTTTTCCTCTTAATTTAACTTTAATGAAAGGAAATGTGAATATATGATCCCATGAAAATGTTTTAAGAATAATGAAATGTATACATTCACATTTATTCCTGTGTTTTTTTTTCTTTAAATTGTTTTTTGATTCCATGATATTATTTTATTTGGCAGGGTTGGGCCTCAGTTTATCAGTTTTAGCAGCCCCCCCCCCTCTCCCCCCCCCCCCCCCCAACTGTTCGGAATTAGCACTAGAATGAAGAAATTCAATGCTTGAATAAAAAGCGTATATTTATGTACAGTACAAATGATAACTACTACAAAAAACAACTAAAATAGAAAAAGATATCAGGCATTTCATGTAAAAATCTGTTTCATTGTGGAGATGTTCATTTGTGTTTATCTGCAAAATTCACTAACCGATTATGTGCACAGTGCACACGCCAGATGCAGCGCACTAGAATAATTCTTTTGATGCAATTCAGCATAATTCTACCATAATTTGGGGGAATTGTTGATACCCAAAATCTAGCATAATTTAGAAATAAATTTTGTTGTAGAATTTAGAAACACAAGCCTTCAAAGGGGACCTTTGCTATACACACTTTGTCTTTGCCATTTAGCTTTTTTTTCTGTCTGCACAACTGAAGACGGCTATCTATCAGTATCAGTACTTTAATTTAGCATGAGTTTTTCTTCTTCCGGTAGAAACAAGTGAAGACACTGCCATGATTTAGTATACAATTAAATTTTAGCATGATTATTGTTTTTTTTTTTGTATGGTAAAACTTGTAAAACTTTTTAGTCGTCCCAGCGGCACACATCTTGGAATTATTTCAACATAATTTATTAATTTTCGTAATTAAGACATAGTGTTGGCTCCTCTAGTAATTTTTTCTTTACGCTATTCGCACTAGCGAGCTTCGTGCCAAGAACATAAACAATACTCTATCTCGGCCGGGAGGGGGGACTCTCATACTCTTTCAGTCTCACACGTGTATTGTATGCGATCACGCGTGCAGCATGGCACAGCTTGAGAGCTGGCTTGGAGAGTTTTACTACATCTACACACCATCGATCCAACTCGCAACACTGACCTCTTGGCTCGCATAAAGACGCATGTATCACCCAGTGTGATGCGCTTTGCATGTGTGATGTTGGCACATATATTGCATGCTCGCTAATCTGCATCTCACGCTTCCCGTGCTATGCAGTGATCGGGCAGGGGCCGGGCCGGGTCCGCGGCAGGCTTGCACAGTATAGTAGGGATGATTGTAACTCCAAATTGTATGCGCTCCGACCAAGGAGAGTGATGTATCGTATCTCCTTTCTCCGACATGCATTATCAATATGATTTATGTGTAATATCGTAATTTTAGTAGCTGGTCTCGTGCTGGTCTCGACGTAAAATCCGAGACCAGAAAGGCTCAAGACCAAGAACAAGACCAAGACCAGAGGGTTCGAGACCGAGATCAAGACCAAGAAAAAAAATCCTGATCTCGAGACTGGTCTCGAGACCAAGACCAGTCTCGAGAACTACAACACTGATAGTGACAGCGTTTGTTTTCATCATATTTAGGCTTGGCCCAGCAAAGAAACCAAAGAGTTTTACTTCTTCAATACATAAGTTGGCAGATTGAATGTTGTTTAAAAAGAGAACAGTGTCATCTGCAAGTTGAGATATCTTAAATTCTTTTGAAATACACTGTACCAGTTTCAGTAGATACTACAGTGATACCACTGATATCATTATTCTGCTTTATCTTTAATGCCATAATTTCAACAACAAGAATAAACAATACAGCGGACAGAGGGCAACCCTGTCTAATTCCTCTTTTTACATCAAATTTTTGCGAAATCCAACCATTATTTATGACACTTCCTCCAACGTTTGCATAGAGGACCTTAATCCAAGTAATAAAAGATTCTTTCAATTTAAGTTTATGCAATAGTTTAAATAGAAACTGATGGGTAACAGTATCGAAAGCTTTTCGAAAATCAAGAAAAAGAAAAATGCCAGGGTGATTATTATATTCACAATATTCAATAATATCTTTCACCAAACGTAGATTTTGCATAGCAGAGCGCTGTTTTAAGTAACCCAATTGATCAAAAGAAATCAATTTATCTATAACACCTCTTAATCTTGTACACAATACTTTTGCTGTAACCTTGTAATCAGTGTTGAGCAATGAAATAGGTCTCCAATTATCTAGACATTGTTTATCACCTTTCTTGTACAACAAAGTTAATATAGCTAATTTCTGAGTTTCTGATAACTGTTTTTGAATAAAACCTTCATTAACACTCTCTATTATAAGGGATTTAACATCGTCCCAAAAATACTTTAAAAATTCAACAGTGAAACCGTCACTACCTGGCGACTTATTGTTTTTCATAGAAAATAAAGCCCTACGACATTCTTCCTCAGTAAGTATACCTTCGCATGACAATGCTTCTTCTTCTGTTAACATAGGTAATATAGTTGAATCTAAATAATCATCAATATCAGACGATTCAACCTCATTGTTTGTTTTAGAATACAAACGTTTATAATATTGAAAAATTTCTCCCAAAACAGATTCCTGGTTCCATTTTTTTTAATAGAATTAATTTCTTTTCTCTTTCCATTTCTCTCTTTGCTTTCAAAAAAATATTTGGTTGACTTTTCACCATGCTCCATCCACTTTTGTCTGGATCTGATGAAAGCTCCTTTACATTTATATGTTAACCATTGGCCTAGTTGAATTTTTGTTTGTTCTAATTCAGCTTTATTTTCATTAGATGGGTTTTCATCAGTCTTATAACTCATTGAATCGAATTCAGATTGTAATTGTTTAAAAGTTTCATTATTTTCTTTCTGTTTTTGTTTCGAATACTTGATTGTTAACTCTTTAATTTTTATCTTACACATGTCCCATTTCATTTGAGGGTTCATATTAACATTTTCCAATATAAATTTTTTAATCAAATTTTTCACATTGTTTGTATAATGATAATCTTTTAATAATGAATTATTCATTTTCCATAATCCACATCCTTTTTGAGGACTCTTAGTTGTCAATTTTAAAGTAATTGCACAATGATCACAGGTTTAATTTCAACCGTTTGCACCTAGGTACCTAGTTATGATATAGGAGGTCTCTGATTGAGGCCGTCCCTGAATAGGCTACCCCTGTCCTCCCGACCTTACCAGCAAAGAGGATGAGACACGGCTCCTCATTGATGATTCCTGCAGAGAAGCTGTCCAGCTCATAGCAGGGAGGAGGGTACCATGGGAACTCCTAGACAAACACAAACAAGACATAAGGATACACTCCGGTCATACAATCAATGTGCCAAATTATGTCATGTACTACCTCAAACAAGCATTACACACAGTGACCAGATTGAATAAACTTTTGTTAACAACTCATATTGTAAGTAACCTAAAGCTTTATCATATCATACCAGCTTATCATGAAAACACTTCTGTTTGATTTTCCTTCATTTTGTGCAATGTATTACATGTATATGATGTACTTTAGGCTTTCATTCCATCAAGCTTTGGCTTATTATGAATATTCCATCGTTAGTATTTCATTCCTTTTTGTTCTATTACTATTCTCAAATATCCGTTCTACTCAATGACACTATTGTATTTTCATTTGATATGCAGTACAGAAAATCAAACAGACAATCAATTAGTCAAATCAAATCAATTATCTGTTCTTTTGTAAAGAGGATTTTGGCATGTCATAATGCTTTCAGACATGAACAAACATCCTGGGCATATGCTGCCTTACTTCGAAAAAAGGAAGGAAGTGACACATCACTACAATTTGATTTATTCATAGTTTCTAATTGTACCCAACATTAACTACCTACTGTACAGGCAATAGCTTGAAAAGAAATATTCATCTTTCAGTCAGATATTCAATCTAGACCTGTTGGTGCCAATGCAAATAACAGACTTATTTTGCTTATTCAAAAGAAGCAACACTTTTGTTCCTTGCCACTGTTTATCGCAGAAGGGTATGATTGTCACTTTGAACTGAGGGGTAAGTTGCAATAATCAAAAACACCCCCTGGTATTTATTTAAAGGATTGACTGAGATCTATCCCAGGGCTGGTTGTGTCTTAGGAAAGTTGAGACCTACATTTCCCTCTGGGTCACTCATGACACGGCCTCGTGCCTCCGTGGTAATCACATTGCGCTCAGTATCCACGATGACTAGGTTCGGGATTCCTGGGGTCAAAGATCAAATAAGAAACCAGGGCAGTGTTTCATCAAGCTGTTAATACGTAACGCACAACTTTACGTACAACTGGTGACCTATTCTTGTGCTTAATGAGATGCTCCAATTTCTTCCTGTTTTAGCATAATGGAAATTAATTTCCAACAAACCTAATCAAATTGGACAAATCACAACATTTGTATTCAGATGCTTATTAATAACAAGAATTCTAACTTACAAACATCCGATTTCAACTTCAGTTGATGGGAATCAAAATCATTGAGAATCCGATTTAGCACTAGAACAGGTCACCAGTCATGCATAAAATTGTTGGGAGCTTACGAATAATTTGATGAAACACCCCCCAGAGCCATGTCTTATAAAGAATAATCATTGATTACAACTCAAGATTGATATTAATTGTAATGCTGTACATTAGAGGTACATGTAGGACATTGGACTTGCGATCGATTCCGATCAATCACAACTCTCAACACAACAGGGCCAAGGGAATACTATTCACAATGTATATGTATTCAACACCAGTTCATAGGCATTAATCAAAATGATGCACTTATCGAATACCTAAAGCAATAATAAAAATAATAATAATTTAATTGATTTCTTCAATAATAATTCTGTGTATTAGAAATAGGGCATTGGACTTGTGATCAAATCTTATCAAGTGCACATATTTATAAGATGGGTCCCAGGGAATACTATGCAAGATGTATTCAACACCAGCACAGCCATCATGGACTTAAATCATGATACACCAATCTAATACTAACAACAACAATAACAAATTTCAGTATTCATTCTAAATGTCTTTGTCTGTGATAGATATTGCTTCATCTTCATCCAGAGGTTCATATTTTTTCCTGACAACAGTCTACAGAACTACACAAATTAATTCTCTGCTTTAAGTGCAGAATATCAAAGCAATTGCACTGGATCTGGGTACGGGGAAATCAAAATAATTTGTAGGGGCCAGACAGGGCCACTTTTCAAGGCTGATGTCATGAAACGTACAGCATAAAATACTTTCAAGGAAAAATACATTTTCACAGGGGTTCTTTTGTTATTCACAGGGGGCTCTCTCTTCCATTGTGGGGCTACATCACCATGAGCCTCTGTGTAAGTTTTACACTATAAAGTTAGTCCAGGTTTACTACACTGTACGTGTTAAATCTCTGTTCAGAATAGAGGCTACTAATTCTACATCTACATGACGTGAATACCTGTCACGGAGCATGTCTTGGCCAGCATTTTAACCCTCTTATCATCAAAGGGGAGCGCCAGCCATGGCATTGTGGCAAAGTATTCCTTGTACATCTCTTCTGTTCGGTCACTGCTGGCAAAGATGATCTCAAACGGTTTGCCTGCCTCCTTCAGCTTGGTGTAGGTCGCTACAAGCTCAGGCGTGAAATTGCGACACGGTGGACACTGTCAGGAATAGAAAATAAAAACTACAGTAATTCAGAATGTGATGTTAGCTTCATCTAGGCCCTGTTGCATAAAACTTACCATTGGTAGTAACTTTGCTACTAATGGCACTTCTATGGAATTAAATTGGCTATCGAGCAATGTAATCCTGGAAGTTACCATTGATGACAGAGTTACCATTAATAGTAAGTTTTTTGCAATGGGCCCCTGGTTGGAATTTCTAATCTTCTATGCTCAGAAAACTTTTCTTCGTATCAAGTGAGGGTAAAATTTGATAATGGAATATGTAGATTTTGGGAAAAAGAAAAGGATGACATTTTGGTCAATTTCTGCAATTTTTTAATAAGTTTGATGACCTCTGACTTTTCAGAGATTTGGCAAAATATGCCCTTAATTTACCTCCATGTCGTAATGACAACAGTGACAGAGCATACATGCTTGAAGAATATGCCCCCTCCAAAAATGTGTTTTTATTTTTACAGTGTGAGAATCCTGCGCGAACTTCACAGAAATTGAAATGGGAAATACACCACATATGCAATACTGAATGACGTACCCAGTGAGCAGAGAAGTAGATGCCAAGAATCTTGTCCTTGAGGCTGTCTAGAGTCACCGGATTCAGGTCCTTGTCAACCAAAGGCCCGGGGATCACCTCTGTAACCATGGAAATAAATAGTGAGGTACCAATTGTCAATTTTGCCTGAAGAATTTCCTTCTTGTAAGGAAAACAGAGGACACATATGCAACACGAAGATATGGTAATTATTTGCTCATTCATCAACGATGTCATGAGCATGACTGTTTCCCACACTTCCTTAAAAATGGTATAAATGCTACTGCATTTATTTTGAAAATGGTACTGCTAGACTCTGATTCTTGCCAAGTTTCATAAATTTTGCAAATGGGACACCTTGTCTTTAAGCCTCACACTTCTTAGCGTAACCATGTACATTTATGAAGTACACAAGATACATTCAAGCTGCAAATACCCCTTATAAAACCAAAGTAAAACTTGGCGATCAGTCATTTCTTTGTGAAGCCCAGAGTTTATGGAACATATTACCACTAGACAGAAGGTAAGCCCCATCGCTAGAAAACTTTAAATCAAGACTGAACACTTCTTTGATCATGTAGTGCATCTATCAGCTGTTGCAGGGCAATAAAACATATCCATTATGTAGTTATTGTACTCTACAAATTAATATATTCTTATCATTATAACAAAAATACCCATGATAATAAATGACCAATCACCTGAGAATGTTTTGAGCCTCCAGGGAAAGCTGTCTCCCTGTGGATCTGATATGACCTCTGACCTTCCATCTCGGCAGATCACTTCCCCCGTCTGGCTGTCCAAGATTACAAACGTGGGGATTCCCTGGACTTTGAACTTCTTGGACACTTCATTCTGTCGGACAATCAAGAACAAAGAATGGAAATATAATGGAGAGGTTGTGGTATAGAGCTTGTGATCTGTGACTGAAGATCTTCAGGTCACTAGTTCAAGCCTACATACCCATTGAACTTGTGCCCTACAGCAAGATACTTAAGCCACAACTGCTGCTCTCCACCCAGTTGAATAATTTGGTACAAAATTACAGGGCTAGTGATCACAATTTCTAAAGTAAACACAAATAACGTTTGTGTGTATATAGTGCGATTATTTTTAACCTTTCGCTAATATGTTTCTAATATTTTTCTATCCAATATTCAATTCAACTTATAGTCTGGGTTTTGACCCTCTTCAAACCACTTATATTCTAGTCCATCAAGAATTCATCCAGAGAAAATGTAATATTAAGTTTAAAATTTAAACTTTCTGTGGGGAAAAAAATTCAAGTGCACCAATAAACTCCTACATAACATTGCACACAAATTGTGGTTTAGCGAAAATTGGCAATTTTAGCTACCAGTTCATACATGGTCAAGGCAATACAAATATCAATGCACAAGGTGAGCAAGTACGTACATGTACATGTAAATTTTTACACAAATGTACATCAGTATGAAGAGTACATGAAATGAGCAAAGAGTGGCAAATTTCCCAGAGATTGCAATCATTGTCCCCTCTTCATTGGGAAACAACTTGTATGTACATCCACTACCAGGATGTATTATCACATTTACTGCCCAGTTTCAGGATATTGCAAAAGTCTTCTTCATGAAACCTTACTAACCTCTAGCTTTACTTTACAGTAGTAACTAAAATGCATGTAACTGAATGCACTTTAGCAACTTAAGTCTACATGACTGATAGGCTTGGTACCGTTTCATTAATATGGCTCCTGGACTCCTATTTTCTGGATTCTCAAACATGTACATGGACACATACATGTAACAACAGTGAAACACAGAAGTCTAGTAGAATTAGTCACGACAAACACATTACTTAGACTCATTTACACTTTTTACAATGATGTACTCAGATTATTAAGCAATATGACAGATTGGCAGTGGAAACAGGCCCAGTTAGCCATGTTCTGATGCTGAGTGACAGCTGAATCACATGTGATTGCAAGCAGCAACAGGGCCTTGCTATCCGACCAGACTCTCCCCCTCGTGCAGCTACTCAGAGAAACACCCACATGCCTGGAATTCTTCACGGCATATTAACATCGACTTGGATCCCTTAGCTCTATGAATATGATGCATCGTTTCCAGCTGGTATCTGCACAGTATGTACCCACATTCCTGCACATCTGAACAGCAGTATTTTGATACAAACATGTACATGTTCATGTCCATTACTTGCACAGACTGAACAGAAGCCACATCATTCAGCATGATCAATACAATGTTTCAATCTGTACTTTCAAAAGTACATTTACTGTACTGATCTTATTATCAGTCCATCATAAAGTTCAAATTACACATCACATTCAAAAGTACATTCTGATGTGCATGGGCATTTAAATGTAATGTATGTACAAATGTAATCCTCTTATAACGAATAACTACAATGAGCAGATATACACCTGTACCTGTTTAATCACCCAAATATTGGTTATAAGGCTACATTATTACTTTTACAACTTGTACATGTTTGTAAAATATATTATGTTTCAATTGTTGATAGTCACGTGGATTAACAATGTCCCTAATTGTTTAAATCATGTTGCAATATTTCCCTCTACATGTAATCTAAAGGAGTGAAACCCTCACACACTACAGCTCAAAGGAACTGGTATAGGGAAATGGAAAGGGAAGAAAGGGAAGGAGCTACAGTTTTAAACCGCAGTATATTTTGTGCAGTTCAGCATGAAACACGATACTTAAGCCTAAAAAGTATCGTATTTCATGCTGAACTGGACAAAATATACCACGGTTTTCATGTGTGGCTCCTTCCCTTTCCTCCCTTTCCCTTTCCCCATGCCAATTCCTTTGAGCTGGAGTGTATGTATGTTGGATTTGATATTCAAGAGAAAAATCAAACATGCACATATAATCTTGCATTTATTCTATTTTAATATTTTCCCTAGCCCTTAAATCATGCTTGATAAATCTCAGTAAAAAAAAAAAAAAGACAAGTGATAACGTGTAACCCTGGGTATTGTCTTAGTTTTTCATATTGCACAAGAACATTGAAATGTCTGTACAGTAGATGTGCGTCCTTGCCGACCTATGAATGATGCATTTTTTTATTGCAACTTGATACAATTCTATTTTGGGCCACAAAAAAGGGTCATCTGTAATACTGTACACACAAATAGAGCAGTATTTTGTCTAGTGCAGTAAGAGTGAATCATAATGCTGAACATGTGCTATGTCTAGACTATGTATGTTCCCACTGTTTGTTTCCTCTACTTATCATCAGGAATTCATTGCTCCTCTCTGACAGGGTAGGCCTTTTGCAGGTTACGATCATGACTTAAAGGGATAGTTCACCCTGAAAATATTTTTGTTGCAATAAAAGCAGACACATAAAAGAAACATATTAGTGAAGTATATGAAGACAATTTCGTCAAAGGATAAGAAAGTTATGATCTTTTAAAGTTTTGATTTTGTGACATCATGGGCGAGTCGCTCTCCCATAAATGTTTGCAATTTTTTTCTTCGAAAATGTGCATTTTTAAAAAAAAATATATGCATCCTAGTACATCTGAAATACATTTTTATACACATACACTACAGCTCAAAGAAATTGGCATAGGGAAAGGGAAAGGGAAGGACCTACAGTCTTAAACTGCGGTATATTTTGTCCAGTTCAGCATGAAACATGATGCTTTAGCCTAAAAAGCATTCATGTTTCATGCTGAACTGGACAAAATATACAGCTGATTACAACTGCGGCTCCTTCCTGTTCTTCCCTTTCCCTTTCCCCTGTACCAATTCCTTTGAGCTGGAGTGTACATGTACCTCTATGAAAAAAATGATGTCAAAACCAGAAAAAGAGCAATTTATGTAATGATATTGTACACACAACATATTGGAGAGCACCTTGCATGTGGCATCACGAAATCAAAACAATGAAATTTCAAAATCTAATAACTTTCTTTTCCTTTGACTGATTTTTGTCAAACCTTCACTAATATGCTTCTTTCATGTTTCTGCTTTTATTGAAACCAACTTATATTCAGGGTGATCTATCCCTTTAAGATTCAACACAGAAAATGGAAGAAAATGATAGAGAAGTTTTCCCTCCCAAGAGTCCCAATTATACATGTATAACTGGGAACTGACTTGGAGCAGAATTCAATTGATTGCTAGCTACAACTGTATCTAGCAGCCTCAGGACGGGTCATCTGAAACCTATAGCCCACAGACTGAAGACAGCAATAGCGCACATTTGTTTCGTATTGCAGGGTGAAACCAATACTCCCAATTCCCTGGTGAAACATTGAAGCAAGCAGCGTACCGCTGGCATTCAACATACCAGTGTTTCATGACAGTACTAAAAGAGCCTCTCAGTTTCCTGTTATGTCACACAATTTCCTTTATCGTGTCGGCCAACTGACACAATCATCTGCTTACTGTACTTCCTGTTCAAATACCAAGTCATGTTCAACAACAGTGTTGTGGTTTTACATGCAGACTTTCAGGGAAAATTGATACATGCCCTGTTATGGTATTGCTCACTATGTTCAGTGTTACATTACAATGCATAGTACACTAATGTGGCCCCACAGGAATATGAACATTTTCTGACTTTGGAATAACAGATCTCCATCTGAATTGTCAGGCCGATCCCATCCCAAACAGAACTCTAAGAATTTAAAATTCAGCAAGACATTTGATGGGCTGATGTTACAGTGCGTACATGTATCACCTCCCACCCACCAGCCACCACACCAGTGGAACCTACAATATAGCTCTACACAATACTGTCAAAGAGATATCAACAGGAAGAGAGAAACAAGGGAGATGGAGAGAGGATGAGACTGAGAGCAAAAGCAGAGGAAGGGGATGAATACACCTGTATACAAAGGTTTTGGGCAAGTCCAGTCTGTGTCGCTCAAAAGTTCATTATCAAACTTTTATAACTTAGGTACACTGTGCTACATGTGTATTCAAACTAAGACTAAATTCTAAAACTTGGGAATATGTACATGTATGGTACGCAGCAGGCTACAAATATTTTATGTAGATTCAAACTTTGGAATTGATAGAGTATCTTTTTTTTAAAACCTGGTACATGTACAAAGGTACATTTGTTACATGTTACTTCTGGTACTACACAAGATACAGATCATGAACCCTTGTAAACGAGTTGCTTGTAAGGTCAATAGGATTACTGACCATAATACCAACTTTGTACATAATAATAATAATAATAATAATAATAATAATAGTACTACTACTACTAATAATAATCAAACATTTATATAGCGTAAAATATTAACAATCTCTATGTTTTTTACAATCATTTTAAAGATAATGAATTACACAATGGACACATTTAACGTCATATAATTGTAAACACAAAACTACACAAATAGACAAAAGAGTTCTTAAAACCATATTGAGTACTTAATGGGAGAGCATGAATGTTTTGAGAGCGCGTTTGAAGCTGTCGACAGATGGGGCATTGCGTATGTGGATAGGGATAGAGTTCCGTAGTCTAGCGACTATGGTGCCAAAGGCACGTTCCCCATAGAAGTTAGTGTTGGTCCTGGATATCTGGAGAAGGTTCTGGTTATAGGAGCGAAGGTTACGGGTTGGGATGTATTCCTTGATGAGATCGGAGACGTAAAGAGGAGATGTGCTGTTGAGGGATTTGTACACTCAGAGCAGGATCTTGAACTGGATACGGTGGTGAAAAGGGAGCCAGTGAAGACGATAGAGGATTTGTTCTATATCGCTCTCCTGAACGGAGGTGAATTCTTCTAACTGGGGGCAGGCAGGCCTGGTAATGTCTACTGTCAATGCGCCTTCTGTTTCCAGTTCTAGCTTTTGTTGGAGAAGCTGGATCTTCTGCTGGAAAAACTCTGCGAATTTGTTTGCTAGCGTTGTTGGGCAAAGATGATTAGGGACTCAGGATTGTTTCCTCTCTTGGAGATGTTAATTGATCTATGATGTGGAAGAGTTGCTTCTGGTCACAGTCAAGAATCTTGTTCTGGAAATGTTGCACCCAGGTTTCATCAAGGAGATTGTTGTACTATGTGCATTTGGTAACATACTATGTATTGTTCTCTGTCAACCTGCAAGGATGTTTTGTTCACTTTCCTTTCAAGACGTCGACATTGGTGTACCAAGGGGTATTTGGCCAGAGAATTACAGGAAAACACGGGAAAATTACTGGAAAAGAAGTTTATTTGATGTCAAGCCTGATGTCATGCACATTACATATCATTCATTTTTGGATAGGATCTTCTACAATTATCGTCTGGCAAATTGCACTGTACTCATATAAAATTTTAAATAATTGCCATATACATGTAAGCAGCCATACCAATACCATACCATTACCCCCCCCCCCTCCCCCCCTCCACACACAACCTCCTGCACTTCTTTTACATGAATTTCGCCAACTTTTTGATATTTTCCCTTGCCCCTCCACCTCCCTCACCACCCTTTAGAGCTTTCCTTGCTCTGCACTTACATGTATAAGTCTACATGCTCAATACATCATACCTCGCATTACAGTACAGGTAAGGAAGCATCAAGTGAAGTAAAGATAGCATCTACTCTTCAAAGGGCAAGGGCCCACTACCTTATAACTCACTGCACAGTGCTCCCATTTAGATTTTACGTTCATTGATAGCACAATAGAATATTTGACGCGTTTGGGTCTTTGATCCAGTGACGACCGCCGCCAATGTATGCAAAACAAATTTTGGATGCATATTAGAGGAACATATATTCTGTATGCGCAGAAGATTCTAGAACCACTTCATATACTGAAGTGCATGTGCAGTAGTAGTACACAAATAATGATACGATTCTGTGAATTTCAGATTATATTGTTGCTTTGTTTTTGTGATAAATCAAGAATACTGTAGAAAACATTTCAGAGAAATGCCTCCATATTGCAAATTGGGCAATCATATTTCCTTACAAAAATCTTGTAAATCGTTAATTGAGTGTTTCCCATTCCATGGAAACAACCTCGATTCCATGTTCGGAATTGTCCGAAAAAGTTACGGACCAAATTCTTTCTACAATTTTATCAAAATTTCCCTTCGCTCAACCCCAAACTAATTCCCAGTGTGCGTAATAACTCAGCTCTGATTTCCCAGCGAAGGCTGAGCGGTTGACAATATTTCTCAAACCAGATTTTCTATTGTCATTCAGAAAGGGCATGGCCTAATTAGAAATACAGTACTTGTATTGTTTAAAACACATGAATGTCTTGAATTTTTATGAGGCAGCGGTCATCATAGATCAAAGGAAGTTTTTCCGAGCGCAGTCCATCCATGATAGGTCCATGAATATATACTTACTCGAACTGAAAGTCAAATTTTCAAAAGGCAAAAAGTCAAACAAAGCAAAAACCATAGGCGAGTGTCTTGTCAGCCGAAAAAAAAACTTCAGACTCATAAACTGTAATGGCTACGCCTTGTCGGATTTTCGCTAGCTTTGCGTGAAGTGCCATTTACACTACAGCTCAAAGGCATTGGCATCGGGTAAAGGGAAAGAGAAAGGGCCGCAGTTTTAGAACCGTGGTATATTTTGTCCAGTTCAGCATGAAACATGATGCTTTATATACCTCATACATAGATTCCTCTCATCTGATTGGTTAAAAGTAGAGTCATCGAAATAGCTGTGCCCCCGTTTTTAACAGGATGACGTCAAAATTAACTGTGCCCGGGGCATGGCAATCGACTGTGCCCGGAAAATAATAAGACAACCTCAACACCGCGCGATATCGCTCGTGTGTGCGCAATCCCTGTACGCGCAATGAGTGTTGATTTACATGCCTATTACATGCTATCTTGTAGGCCTTGTCAGTTCAGGAAATCTTTTAACCAATCGATGAGAAGAATCTATACATTCGGTTTATAAAACAAATATTGACTGCTTAATATTCGGGGCACAGTTAAAATCATAGGCCCTCGGTGATGTCAAAACCATGACTATGCCCTCAGCTTCGCTTCGGGCATAGTCATGGTTTTGACATCATCTTGGGCTTATAATTTTAACTGTGCCCCTCATAGCAGTCAATATTTGTATATTTTAGGCTAAGGCACCATGTTTCATGCTGAACTAGGCAAAATATACCGCGGTTTAAAACTGCAGCCCCTTCCCTTTCTTTCCTTTCCCTTTCCCTATGCCAATTCCTTTGAGCTGTACTGTACTTATCGTTCTTCTATGTTCAATGGTCTTTACACAATTTTGACTTTTGACTTGCAAAATGACTACCAAGCTTTCAGGAAAAGCAAAAAACTATCCTTGTTTACATTTGAAACACCCCATTTTACAGCCAGCATAGTTTACATTGATATACCGAGGGCATTGCCCGTCAGCTCAGTGCGCTACATGTACATGTAAGTCAGCGGGCATTGCAGGTATTCACGCATTTGCTGTGGCAAGTCAGCACTGTGAGTGCGGACAGTGGTTTCTAGTCTTAACATGTTGCTTAAGGCTACATGTACAGGAACTGGTACGTTTAGGACAACCAGTCCAAAACCTCCTCAATAACGATCACTGTAATTCTTCTTTTTCTTCTTCTTCTTAAGGTAGACCTGTGTCCTTCAATCGTGAAGATTATTACACTAGGTTTCCAGTACGTACTAATAATGTGAGGGAAGTTCTTATTAAGTTATTCTTTTGTCCATTTTCCAAAATATCTACACAATCTTATTTGTTTGACCTCCAAAAGGGCTAACCAACTTTTAAAGACAGGGTGTCCCTGTAGAATTTAAGGGTGGGAAGTGAAGTGAGTGTGTTGTGATGTGTGTGATATGAAGCCCTGACACTGAACACACGCCAAAAACTCAATTTTTAACTTACAAGGAAGCAGGTTTGTACGATAATAAAAGACATGATAAATTGTATTCCCTTTTTGTTTGTTTATTGAATGATTGAAAATGAAGACCACGCATGTGCAAGTGGGTCACATGAATATTGCACTGAGAGGTGAACTTGGCTAAATATGAAATGTACATGAATGAATACGATGGACTAAATAATGCTTACTTAAGAAATAAGTTGAGAGTCCAATGATGATGTATGATGGTGATAACAAAAGAAGAAGCTCACGCAATGGATGATGAGGCGGAGACTTGCAGCTGAGTCGCGACTTCAGGAACGTGGCTGAAGAGCCGTGAAGATCGCGACGCTACACGCTGGTGATGATCGCGGACGAAGAGAGGAGAGAAAAGACGTGAAGAGGAAATGGCGCTCGGTGAATGCAAGCAGTGGGTCGCTTGTGGATGCCGGAGGCCAGAGAAGAAAAGACGAACGAAGCGGCGATGCCGGCGCAGTGCAATGAATCGCTAGACGCCTATGATGAGCCGTGCTTCGAAGATCAATGTTCAGACGAGCTGCAGTGAGTCGAGCTCATGTGTGGTGATGTTTACTGCCAAAGCGAAAAGTGGGACTGGCAGCTCCCAGCGGTGAATCTTGCTGTGTCGGTGTCGATTATATCGTACCACTGGAAGACTGCCAGCCCACTGGAGACGGTAGGAAAAGAATCACTTGTCCGGAGGCGTGTTGTCTCATCGGGATGGAGTTCCGAGAGGTGTTGACTCTACCAAGTTGGAATGTGGAAGTGAAGAGATACGCTGGGCGATGCGACAAACGCGTGTAGACAAAGGACCACGTGCATTGAAGATCACGTAGGCAAGGATGCGCGATAGGTTGAAAAACGCAAATGGTCAGAATACATTAAGAACAAACAATAGAGTTGCGGAAAAATCCAATTGGAAAAGTACTGGTCAAACACATGGAAACATACATGGAAAAATACATGGAAAATAACGAGTGACTGTAAGAGTCACTACATCCATTTTGCAGGTCAAAAAAAATTGTAAAAAGCACGGAAAATGGAAAAAGATAATTCATTAGAACTTCCATCTCAACAATCTGATAATAAACATACATGTATCATGTATGTATGATGGGGTGAACATACATGTATTTTGCGCACATTTTGGTTTTCTTGACGATTCCAAGATACCTAGATTATTACACATAATGTTAAATACCTCAAAAGAACGAGAATATCTTATATAATCGCATTTCATGACCTTAATAAAATCAATGTAATTTCGAGAAATTTGCAACGCTTAATGACTCCGTCGTCCGCTTACATGTGTGACCTAATTTTGCGCAGTAAGTTCGCTGCCCTCTTGTGGTTGACGACGACTGTCAAAACGTTTGAAATCTACCTCGTATTGTCAAGCACATGCCAGCCATTTGAGTAAATACCTCGAAATTTTTAATATACGTATGCACTGTGTATCCTTCGTATTTTACTATTTAGTGTTTATAAGTGCGCAAAATAAGGACAGGCGCGAAATTAGGTCACACCACCATAATGGAAACTGACATTACAGATTTTTAAGTTTTGGGCGGGTCTTCCAAGACCTACAGCCAGAGTCCGGAGATCGATGTGCGCTATGTTCAGTACATACGTTCATTGGGAGCAATGTCCGCATCGCTTGCTATGTAACAGGGACAATAAAATTATAAATGTAGATTACATGTGAATCTTGATGCGTTTCAAACATAAACAAATATTATAGTTTTTCATTTTTCTTGTAAATCATATCATGTTCATGAAGCTATGAGAGTGAGATTTCAGTTACCAGTTATCAATAGGATATAGACTACTGCTGATTCCTGCAGAGTTCCAGGACTTTTGCAAATTATAACATAACACTTTATTGACAGATCAGATGCGGCTAGTTCTAGATGATACTGACAGCAGCGGTCCCTGCTGCAGACAGCTCTAGACTTGTCTTCAGTCATACTCGTAGTCGTACTCCATTCATTCATTCTTAAAACTAAATTTACACATTAAAGATTACCCACCTTTTTAGCTCGTAAATCAAACGGGAGGGCGAGCCATGGCATTTCATTGTAGTATTCATCAAACTGTGACTCTTCCTTGTCAGAACTGATGAAAATGATCTCAATGTTCGACGATTTCCCCTTCAAATCTCTGTAGAATTTGGCTAGTTTCGGAGTGAAATCTCTGCAGGGCGGGCACCAATGTGCGGAGAAATACAGCCCGACGAACTTTCCCTCTCCACATACAGAGCTCGTCTCCACCACTTCATCTTCCTTTCCCTTCAGTTTATCCCCAAGAAGTTCCAATAACGCCATTTCGTTTAGGGGAATCCCGCGTCTCTTTTAGAGGTTAACAAATATTATATTTCCAGGCTAAATTTAATTTCAGCATAAAATTTGAGCTGACCTCTTGCCGCAGAACACCATTGACGGTGAACGATTGCTGTACTCTAGCGGGGTTTTTTTTGCACTGGCACTGTATGTGCGCTATGCGAATGCTAACCAGCTAACTACAGTACTAGCGCTAGCTGGCGCTGCCGAGCGCGGCACGGCCAGGCACAGAGAGTCGATCGACTATCCAGGGCCGGGAAATCTCCAAGGGCACCGAGATTTGTGAACATATTGTATTTAGGTGTTAAAATAAACTTTTGACACTTTTGAGAAGAAATTGAAAAATAGTTTCGACTCAAATCAAGCTGAAATTTATACATCATAAACTCATAGTGTGTAGAATTTTTAGAAGCATGCAGGTTTCATGATATGTCATCCATCATTACTCTAGTATTGTCCTTTGAATATAAGATTTTCACTTCTTTTGATGAAACTTGGACCTAAAAAAATAGTGTGGGTCAGATTAATTCGTTTTATCCGACAAACTGTTATAAGCTACTGAAATGCTTGCATCTTATTGGCCTAGAGCAAACTTGTCGGATAAAATATCCGACAAGTCCTTTGAGTGAAATGCCCGGCCCAGAAGACAACAAAGTTGTATGGCCCGCCACAGCTTTCACCTCAGCGGATGGCAAGAAATCTACATAGAAGCTAAATAAAATTACAACTTAAAAGCATTGGATCTACATAAGAACTAAACCAATATACACCTTAATGACGTAAAATCTACAGGAAATACTGACATTGTTATCGAAAGTGAGGCCCACAGCCTCTCTTTCAAGAAAGTCCTACTTAAAAGTCCTGTTTAATGATAAACGCACAACATCAATACACACCTTATAATCTCAATTCTCCGAGATAACCTCAAATCCGGATATGAAAACCTGATACGAAAACCGGACGTTATCTTGCCCGGACATATAGGAATGGCACGAGGAATCGGAATATAAATACTTGATACGTACGTATTGATCCAGATGTAAAAACTTGGTACGGAAATCCGGACGTAAATTCTCGTCAAATTTATAGATATAGGAATGGCACTGAGAAATCTAGCGTAGTAAATCGGACATGGCATTGATGAATCCGGACAAAATTAAATACAGAAGTATCTTTTTTTTTTTTTTTTTTAAATCTCCTGCCTTCCCATCATGATTTCTTTTTTCTTTTCACCTCCCTCTCCCTCCCCCTCTCCCTCCCCCTCTCCCCCACCCTCCCCCCCCCCATCTCTCTCTCTCTCTCTCAAACATTATTTTCATCTCTTATACAGTAATGTATATCTTTTTCCTCCCTTTCCTTTCTGTATCTCTCTTTTTCTCGCCCCCCCCCCTCCCATTAACATTAAACTCCCCTCTTTCTCTCGTTTTCCCCCCTCCCATTAACAGTCACTCCCCCTTGTCTCTCACCCCTCCTATTTTTATTTCTCACTTCTCTCTCTCTCTCTCTCTCTCTCTCTCTCTCTCACACACACACACACACACACACACACACACACACACTCTCTCTCTCTCTCTCTCTCTCTCTCTCTCTCTCTCTCTCTCTCTCTCTCTCTCTCTTATACTCTATAAAGGGCGGGAATGATATCCGTTTAAATGTAGCCCGTCCCTTTTGCAGACCTGATTCTGAAAGTTCCCTGACTTTGGCATCGTTTGAGAGAGAGTGGCTATATAACCTATCCCTGAAATTGACAAAGCGTAATATTCAGTTTTTAGGAAATAATCTTCGATAATTGGTCGAGCTTTCTTTTATCGTACCACGAACATAGTCTCGTAATTTCAAATTGTGTCAACGGTCGGCAATCAATTGAAATCTAATCTCAGTGAAAACTAGTTAGATTGTCATTTATTCTATACTGGAGTTATAGGCTAGTACCTCTGATCTTAAAATTTCAAAGTTAGTATCCCAAAGATACGTGGTAAATATGTGCAAACTTTCATGAAGTTTGTAGATGTTTGTAACAGCTGGGACGGGCCACCTTTAAATACGAAATAGATTTCATCTTACGTGTCAAGTCTAGAAGTATCGGATATCCTTCTTGACGTTGGAAAATCTCCCAGTGAGTCTATAGTGAGATTATTTCGCTTCATACGTGCGTGCCGCCTGGTAACGTTTTCCTAGAACAAACAATCTAGGTACAACATTATAAGGGTCGAGGGTTCAAAGGAGTACAAAGGCACATGTCCAATAAGCCATTTTCGTAAATTATTGTATTGACAACTTTCCCCTATATAACTGCCTAGGGACTGGTTATTGTATTCACCTGCATTTCGTGAATTAATCGATGGAACGTACTGAATCTATTGTTGTTGATACTCGACAAACCTCGAACAAGTTTTAGGGTTACCATCATTAACGTATTGTTGTTTAATATTATCATTGTATTGTTTGGACGACGAGAATAAATTTGCATGCATAACAAAAATCGTCCATTCCGTGCTAGGATATTGCTCATAATAATAATCCGTTTTCGTAATGTATTCATACGTTCCCCTTAAGTGCCTAGTGACATGTTATTGACCGCACTCTGAATCTGTTAGTTGTTGCTACTCGGACAAACCTCGGACAAGCTTTGGTGTTACCATCAGAACGTATTGTTCGTACACGACGTGAATAAACTTTGCGTAGGTCATAACGAAAATGATAACATTGGCACGCCTTCCGAGCGGCTCTTGGTGTAGTTTGGCATGGTCTATACAGGGATGTGTTATGGAAGGATAGGAAGCAACTTTCTTTCTTTGAACCCATGTGCCAAGCCGCTGAAAAGTTATGGTGTTCTCAACAGGTGCTGTTCAGGTGTTTGAACAATTATGAACATGATTGTGTGGCAACGGTTTCTCAGAGAGAACAAAAGAAATGTACAGTCTCATATCGCTTGTCCCGTTCTGTTCATGACATTAATACTTCCATGAGCACAACAGGTATCAGCATACACAAATAAACAAGTTTTTCAAGTAAAATATCTCTGCTTCACGCAAACACACACAAACGCCGTTAATGATAACACACAGCTTAATATATCATTTTGAGGGTGGTTGAATCTCCCAAATGCACAAGTTGTCGGAAAGTGAATAAATTGGTCAATTTTGTAATTAATACAAATAGCTTATGTGTCCGATTTTTAATGATTCCTCAACACTTTTCGAAACAAAAGCAGAGTATCAGGATCTGTCATTATCTGCCGTTAACTTCTTTATAGTTTGCAAACGAATTTGTCAAAAACAAAACGTCTACAGACAAATGGGAAATTAAAGAAATTTCTTTTCAAGTTGACATCAGCTAAATGTCGGCTCGGCACATGGAACATCAAAGCATTGTCATAATTATAGAATTCTTTTGACATTCATGAGCACGCTTTAGAACCCATACAGATGTTTGAATGTATTATGCTCGAGTTTCTACTCCTTCCTATAACACTTCCCTGGTCTATACGTGCACGGGCCGTGGGACCTCTTTCGATTTATGGCTGTTGACTTAATCTGGCATTGATTAGCCAATCATAATAAATTAAACAGAGCTCCCACGGTCCACGGCCATGTTAACCCAGGGAGGTGATAGGAAGGAGAAGAAAAACGAGTATAATTATTTTCAAACATCTGTATGGATTCTAAAGCGTGCTCATGAATGTCAAAGGCATTCCATAATCATGACAATGTTTTGATGTACCATGTGCAGGGCCGACATTTAGCTGTTGTCAACTTGAAAAGAAATTTCTTGAATTGCCTATTTGTCTCTAGAAGCTTTGTTTTTGACAAATGAAATTTGTTTGCAAGCTATATTAAGGAAGTTAGTTATAGATTATGACAGATCCTTTACTCTGCTTTTGTTTCGAAAAGTAATGGGGTATCATTAAAAATATCGGCCATATGAGATATTTGTATTAGTTACAAAATTGACCAATTTCTTAACTTTCCGACATCTTGTGCTTTGTGGGATTCAACCATTCTCAGAATGATATATTAAGCTGAGTATTATCCTTAACGGTGTTTGTGTGCGTTTGCTTGCAGCGGATATTTACTTGATAAAACTTGTTTATTTGTGTTTGCTGATACGTGTTATGGTCACAGAAGTTTTCATGGCATTAACAGAACGGGACAAGCGAAACGCGACTCTAAATTTCTTTTGTTCTCTGTGAGAAACTATTAAGTGCTAGTTTTGCTATGAAGTTAATGAGAACAAGCGAACAGGAAGTTTGATCCTTTTTAGACCAAGATACTAACTTGGGCGCAGCTGGGCATGTTTTTCATGTTACTTGTCTGAAAGAAAAATATCTGAAAGTAACATTTCATGCAATTTTTAATGGAGACTTTTGCACTGCAACTTGATATCATGTGTAGAGCCTCTTTGTCATATTGTAACAGTATTCCTGAATTGAATCTTTATAGATGCATCGTAGGTATTAAATGTCACAACTGCGCAAGCATATGGGGTGAGGATATTTCCTCAAATCCTTCTGCTCATCCGATTTTGTTTATGCGTCAAACATGTCAAATCCAGGCAAAAATCATCCAGAGAATCGGCGGCTTCGAAAATGAGAGATCAAAGGGAGAATCTTTGTAAAGCGTTCTTTTGTGACTAGAAGGAGAGTACAATGAATCTGCGTTAATTAAACGGCTGCTGGCACTCCATGTGCTGAAACATCCTCGGTTAGACAATGTTGGACCAGTGAAAGTCTCACCGGAGTGATGTTAGGAGCCGGCGTAACATAATAGGTCGACACCACTCCGATAAATGTGTGCCGCCATGATTGTTGTAGGCACAATAATTGAATTCATTTATTTCGATTTTTAGAGTATAAATTGCATTTTCATTCACTTGAGCATCGTTGGAAAGCTTATCATGCAGCACATTACACTTATTTCAAATCCCTTGTCAAAAGGGAGTTAAAACATCAAAGAGATATGATTCAAATCAAGTGCGAGAGACCCATCTTCCTGGAAGAAGATCGTCAATCACACAGTCGCCTGACGTCACGGTCGTCGACAACAAAACCACATAGGCATGATAGCCCTCATTAAGTACTACATTTTTACTTTTGATCGATAGCAACTAAATTTTATGAGTCAACTCAAGCTGAAATTTAAACATTGTGAAGTTGAGGGATGTCAACATTGCGGGATGCAATTCAAACAAATATAAAGCGTATGCATAACCTATTTTTTTTTTTTGGTCCTTTTCAGTAGAATACGCAGCAGTGAAGAAAAGCCAATCCGCATAAAAATAGTGACTCAGTACGGAACGGGATGAACGTCTAAATTTAGTAGTCAGGTAGTGGGAATGCCATCAGCTTGTAAAGGTTGATATGCGGATGTACTATAAGCTATCAGGTAAGACTCCCTTTGACAGAGTGATTTCCACGAGTTCCGTAGACATGGTAGACGTACCTGGACGTGACATCGAATGAACGGAACATAATGTGTTGCAACATACCTTTCGGAATGAGTGTTTCACCGATATCTTTTTTTTTTTTAATGTTTTACCGGTGCTTATGTTTTTCTAATAACGTGAGGATGCATTGTGTTCTTTCACAAGAAGCAACCGGTTTGCAACTGCGTAATTTTGTATTTGAATATAACTTGTGTAACACATTTTGAGACATATATCATAGTTAAGGTTTGAATCGTAGACTTGATTATAATTCAAGGCGCTCTGAAACAAATATGAAGAATAATATTTGTGATGGTAATCAAAGTGCTCCAAAACACACGACTAGCTTTTGTATTTAGCCGTAGCTTTGATTGCAGCTGTTTTGCTGTTGTTTTTGTTGTATATACATGTATATATATATATATATATATATATATATATATATATATATATACATAGAGAGAGAGAGAGAGAGAGAGAGAGAGAGAGAGAGAGAGAGAGAGAGAGATATGGTACCCAGTGAAAAAAGACTATTTAAAAAAAATCAGAATTAATTTCTTCGACACTTTTTAACAGGAAAATCCCATGTAAGGCATTAAATAGCAAATATAATTTAATTAAATGTATGTATGCTCCGGCAGCGGGGACAATAAGTGGTCGCCCCTGCCCTGGCTAAGTGCTATTTTACCAACATGACCAAGTCGGCGATGTGTGAAGAGAAAGATTAAGTCTCGTATCTAGGTCATGGAAATTTATACTTTCTTCACCTAAAATGTAGCTTGCTACCTTCAGAACGAGAAAAACTTCTGAAAGAAAATGTTTCCAAATTTTTGATAGGAAAGATGTTGACTGAAATTGTAAATAAAATGACCCTTTTGTAACTTTGACAATTTAGGTGTATCCTATTATTGCTGGCAAACGGGGTAAGCGAGTAGTCAAAAAGAATATGTTAAACAGACTAATTTGTTTTTCTTTTATTGTCTACACAGGGGATATTTCACGATGCAAGGGGAACTTGTCAACACATTTTGTAAGCACAAGGGACATGCTTGTCATATCTTGCTGTCTCCCCTCGCTCTGGCTAATCTAATATGGTGGGAGAGGGGATGCAAAATTATGATGATTCACAAAGTGTAAAAGGACAATTAAAATACATATATGCGCTTCAAAGGCCTGCAATGAATCCACTTACATCAGTAATAATCCGCACCCCCACGTGATTGTTTCACGCTAATGAAGTATGCAAAAAGTGCACAACTATTATGACGATACGCCCTAAATATCACCTCTCTTTATTGCTTTGACATGTGGAAAATAGACCAGAAATGGGAGCGAAAGCCGTTTATTTGTTGGTAAGAGTTTCACCCGATGCTTGTTTAGGTAATACCATTTGATCTTCTCATTTCCTGCGTTTCCGCAGAGCGTATGGTGTCAAGGGATAGAACGGCACCCAGGGTTCGACCTGTCATCATGGTCATGGTCTATCCATAGTCCATGCGTACCAGGCTTCAGCAGGCACGTTGGCGTGGGAGTGGCGCCGGGATGGGCAAAGTGTCTGACTCTGACTGACACGACATGCACGAGGGGTTGCCAGTTCCAACCCTCGCAGGGAAGGGAATGAACATGATGAATACCTCACTTTGAAGTTGAATTCTACCCCTTCCCTCGGCTATAGCAGGTCCAACTCGGCGTATCGGGGCACAGCAGGGTCTTCAGGCGTCCGATTGTACTCCACTGGAGTTGAAGGGTAGAAATCGGCCTTGGCGAGGGTTCGACACCCAGATACCTCTTTAGGATAGTGACGCAGAAGGTCCCATCTCGACGTCTAGCGTCATGTCAGTGAGATCCCACGTATCATTTAAGTTTGCACGTGCATGAAAGAGGCGGTAGAGGCAACTTCCTTTGTACTTCCCATGTTTCTTGAAAAGAAGATCGAAGGTGAAAACCAGGTGGCGTAAACAGCAGAGGGAACAGGTTCATACCCCCCCCCCCCCCCCCCCTTCCCGACACGTGGCTCACTCCAAAGAGCCGCGTAATCAGTATCGATATGGCCGGACGATGCGAGCACAAATCGTGTGAAGGTCAGCCGTGGCGGTCGGAGTAATTAATCGTGACCTATCTTGCTTAATGAGGGTCAGTATCATGTCATGATGATTCCAAGCTTTTTACGCCCAAAAGGAAGCAAGCGACAACTCTTTGTAAATGGTCTTTTTAAGTTTGTTTTACCGACTGTTCACGTCTTGTGAAGTCGATGAAAAAAAAAAATCCATCTCAAAGTAAAATGGGCGACTTATCGTCAGGAATATCACTAAGATTAAGCATTTCTTTTGACCTTTTCGTTTCCCCCCTTGTTGCTGTTATATTACGTTTTAGTTCATTAACAAAATAATTTCTGTCGATATCTCATATTTAAAACACATGCAAATCAGGAAGCTGGCATTAGGCCTATGTATGCTCCCCGACCTCTTATCACCATGATCACACCAACCTGCGCACAGTACAAATCACATAAACATAGGTTAAATCCCCTACTGCGCCCAATATCCTCCAATGTTGCAACGTTACTTTGTAATGACAGCAATATAAACATGACAAAGGGGCAGCAGATAGGAAAATACATGTTTACCCCCCCCCCCACCAAAAAAAAAGAAGAAGGAAAGAAACAACAACAAACAAAAACAAAATTAAGGGGAAAATGAAAAAAGTGTTTCCTTCACAAAAGCACAACTTTGCTGAATAGGGTGACAGTATTTGCATAAACCGTTTTCTATCTTCGCTGGAGTAACAAAACATGCCAAATGTCAGATTGGAAAACAATTAGTAGTACTATATGTGCAGCAGAGTGCATACTGTAGTCACTTACTACATTTCATCACAGCAGAGGGCAGTGCACATCAACCTACATATATAGATCAACCATCGTGCAATCGAAGCACTATACGCAGTTTAGTTTGCCAAGCGAGTGTGAGAACGTCGCATTCGCCTCCCGACGACCAACGAAGCAGATTCCAAATACATTCGTTCGTGTTTTGTCCAGTCATCATGGGGCGATCCGCTGTGATTCCTCTTGGGCTGATATGCTGTGTCCTCCTCGTCTTGGTCCAGGGCCAGAGACCGATGGGCCAGCGACCGATGGGCGGTGAACGGCCGATGGGCGGTGGTCCGAACGGCGGGCGACCGATGGGCGGTGGTCCGAACGGCGGGCGACCGATGGGTGGTGGTCCGAACGGCGGGCGACCGATGGGTGGTGGTGCGAATGGCGGGCGACCAATGGGCGGGCGACCGAATGATGGGCGACCGATGGGTGGGCGACTGAATGGCAGCAGACCGATGGGTGGTCCGAATGGCGAGAGACCGTTTGGAGGGCGACCGAACGGCGAGAGACCGTTTGGCGGGCGACCGAACGGCGAGAGACCGTTTGGCGGGCGACCGAATGGCAGCAGACCGATGGGTGGTCCGAATGGCGAGAGACCGTTTGGAGGGCGACCGAACGGCGAGAGACCGTTTGGAGGGCGACCGAACGGCGAGAGGCCGTTTGGCGGGCGACCGAATGGCAGCAGACCGATGGGTGGTCCGAATGGCGAGAGACCGTTTGGAGGGCGACCGAACGGCGAGAGACCGTTTGGCGGGCGACCGAATGGCAGCAGACCGATGGGTGGTCCGAATGGCGAGAGACCGTTTGGCGGGCGACCGAACGGCGAGAGACCGTTTGGAGGGCGACCGAACGGCGAGAGACCGTTTGGCGGGCGACCGAATGGCAGCAGACCGATGGGTGGTCCGAATGGCGAGAGACCGTTTGGCGGGCGACCGAACGGCGAGAGACCGTTTGGAGGGCGACCGAACGGCGAGAGACCGTTTGGCGGGCGACCGAATGGCAGCAGACCGATGGGTGGTCCGAATGGCGAAAGGCCGTTTGGCGGGCGACCGAACGGCGGGCGACCGATGGGCGGGGGACCGATGGGTAAGAAAACATTAAATTTTGGCCGGGGCAACACATAAAGATTGTTATCATATTTGACTTCTGAGATTATACACATTCAATGTTACAGTAATCAACTCACTAATTGATTGATGTGTGATTGATATAAATCATAGTTTATACTTGATTGTATGTGAGGATTGATCGCTTAATCAGCTTGTGTGCTGATTTGGAGTTCAATTGCTAATTAATTTTGATGATTGATTGCTTGATTAATGATTGGCAGTAAGGCTCAGCTGGGGAATGTATACTTCTGCGTCATAAGGCGTTTGGACAGTGATCTTTCAAGGGGATAACATGATTTGGGCGGGAGAGTGCACGATAAATGGACTTATATTATATAACAATACGCTTATTTGCTGATCGACTTATGTATTAGCGACAACATCTTCTTCTATCGACTTTATTTGTAACTTATTCTTTAATAATTGACATTCTCGAGGTAATGCATCCTTGGATTTTTGATAGCGTGATGGAAGCAAACACAGAAATAATTTCGAGGTTACAAAATGATCAACTTAATGTCTTTCCATGTCACAAAATGAAATACATGTACCCCTCAATATCGGACGGATTAAAGTTGCCTTTACCTCTTCAAAAACAATACAAATCAAACGAGGTGACTGATGACTCTTGTGGATTACCTGCCATGTAACCATGGCTACCAAAACCGTTGATAAATTAACCAGTCGAGAAAGGCCTGGTTATTATTGGTATCGGCCTTTATTGCTTAATTACTAACAAAAGTCATATATTAACCATGGATTATAATAACTATTTCCCCCTGTTTTACTACTTTTAGGTAACCAAATATCTTTTTTTTTTTTTTTTTGCACATTAATTAATATCATGGAAAATATTACTGTTACTAATCGTGTGAAGGAACGCGAGGTTCATGAGCTTACGCTTAACTTTTGGTGGTAGACACCCCCCCCCCCCCCCCCCAGTTAATGCAGATACATGCATATTAAAAATGTATCATACGAACAAACCAAAGACGACATAAGGAGAGGGGGGAATGTAACAAAGGAAGCTGAAAACCCACCTGTGCTTCTCCCTTTTCTCTCGAGTATAGATTATATTTATCATCTACACATTAGTTCTAAAAATTAAATTATGTTCATAAATTCCAGCACATTATCGTAGGCCTACACCCATGCCATGTATTCACAACTTCTCCCTTACTTCGTATCGTAGCAGAATAATTACATCTCCCTCTACTAGTGATCCAGTTGCAATGGGTGGACTGTAATCTAAATCTATTCGGACAAACCTCGAGCAAGCTGAGAGGTTTGCCTTAGTCAGTTAGTAGCGTTTTGTTTGAAAGATGTCCATAAAATTTGCATCAATCGTAAATGGACTATTTCGAAGCTTCATATACTCTTCCAGAGGAGAGGAGTGTGGTATGATGGATTGCCAAGAATTAAATAAAAATTGAAGGGAAAAAATGGAAGAGAATACTGTATTAAAACTCCCCCCCCCCCCCCCCCCCACATACACATACACACAATATAGAAACTGACTTTAAGCAGAATTAAAGCGATCGCTAGATTTTGAGGAGGTTTTGGGTGGGAATATACTGCTGGTTCATGCCGTCTTGATGCCAAATAGTATGACTTTTCTGAACCTGGGTAGACTTTCTAAAAGGATGAGCAGTGAGGTGTGAGGTGTGAATATGCCAAGGCCAGGGCCAGGGCCAGGGTCAGGGCCAGTAGTATGCACTCTTCAGGCCACCACACACGTCACGATTAGGCTACAAGTCTGCAGCCGTCAAGGATGTGACGTCAGCCCCTTGCATACATCCAATAACCTGGCCCTGTTTCATAAAGCTGTTCGTAAGTTACGCACGACCACTGTTAAAGATGAGATACATAGGCATTCATACTTATCATCTGTTAGCAAAGGGGGTGATCTCGTCAACATCACCAACCGCCGCTAATAAAAATAAATATCTCGGTCCTTTTTCATAAAGCTGTTCGTAAAGACTTTACGCTTCCTGGTAACCTGTCCTTATGATAAATTATATACTCCAATTTGTTCGTGTTTTAAAATAATTGTTATAAAATGGTATTCAGACGCTCGTTAACAACAGCAAGTTAATTCTACAAAGATCGGGTTTCAATTTTAGCTGAAGGGAATCAAAACAAAATAATTCAGAATCCGATTTGACACCTAAGAAAAGGTCACCAGTGGTGCGTAACTGACGAACAACTTCATGAAATAGGGCCAAGGCCATATGATTCAGCCAGTCGCAGAGATGTAGGAATGATTTGATCGTGTCGTGTGCGGTGGTATTTAAGCAAAAGTATCGCCGGCATGCTTATAAATATTGGGCAACCGAAATGTTTCAATGTTCTAACAAATGATATTCTGCATAATAACGGCTCAAATTGGTTAAAACCAATTCGTTAGTTATTTGAAATCATTTGACATGCTTGACGCTTCAAAATAAAAACAAACTTATGTGGAAACCGCATGTGGCTCATAAAGACTCATAATAACCTGTTTATAAAGTCTACATGACTTTTGTCTCTTCAGCGGTCTTCCTAAACAGGTTTTACTGTGTTCATAATGAAAGATTTATGATATTCCTTTTCTGATTGTATTCTGACTATTAGGATGAACCTGAAAAGCTGTTACATACACAGGAATGACGTCATATTCCCTAATGTATAGTTTATTGTATTGAGTTGAATCATTTATTGCCCATTCATGGAAATTCACTCTGCTCACACAAATAAATATAGGACCATAGACAAATATACAAACAATACAAGGCTATCTTGCCAAAAAAGCAAAGCAGGAAAAAAAATGGGATAGACATATTAGTTACGTAACGTGGAAAATCAATTATCTTTCAGGATTCGAGTCATAGTGATAAATCGTTGAAAGCATTGATGAACTAAACAACATATTATAACTACATGATCATTGACTGTGTTCACATTTTCATTAATAAATTGCCAAGGGAATAATCGATTTCTAGGGGTAATTATCGTGGCAGGCCCAATAATAGAGCGAAATATTTAGGAAATGCACTTACGGAACAAGCGTTTTGAGTGACATGTTGGACCATTTTCCGTTAGCTAACACTACAAAAACCTTGGCGGGAAGCGGGAAGCAATGACCTTACATGCCCTGTGTGCACTGCTTGGGTGAAGGTTATGGTGTGGTTGTATATACTAATGTCAGGAAGTATAGCAAAATTAGAACAGGAATACATGTCATATACGATTTTAAACAAAGAGAACTGGACAGAGAGAGAGAGAGAGGGGGGGAGAGAGATACAGAGACAGATACACTGAGAGAGAGAGAGAGAGAGAGAGAGAGAGAGAGAGAGGGAGAGAGAAAGAAAAACAAATATGTACAACTCATCATCAAGTCATCGACTCTTTACTCATAAATGTCAACTGTTTTAGGTTTTGTGACAATTCATTTCATAAATGTTCTTGTAATACTGTAATCCTTTGGATTCTAATTCGATTCCCATTTTGACATTCATTAGCAACTAAGATGTGTATATCACATCATTAATTCAGGAACACAACACTGTCCATTCTGAATCACACATGCCAATCCACGAGGTATTGTATGCCAGAAGTACGATACATTCATTGTTCATGACAATAGGTCGGCACTTGCTAGGTTACTTTTCGCAGTAGTTATCCTGATTACCTTTTCCCACCACGGCCGTAGTGAACCGAAAGGAAAATAATATCTAAACCCATTAAATCGGTTGGTGACTGTTGGATACTGCTAGCAGTGGATTGACGCAATGGCCATTGTTGTGTTCTGATCGTGTTTTTCTTTGATCACCCAGAAGTAGTAGTGAAAGTAGTAGTAGTAGTAGTAGTAGTAGTAGTAGTAGTAGTAGTAGTAGTAGTAGTAGTAGTAGTAGTAGCAGTAGTAGTAGTAGTAGTAGTACATGTAGAAGTAGTAGTAGTAGTAGTAGTAGTAGTAGTAGTAGTAGTAGTAGTAGTAGTAGTAGTAGTAGAAGTAGTAGACATCTTCATCATCATCATCATCATCATCATCATCATCATCATCATTTTCATCATCATCGCCATCATCATCACCATCACCATTACCATCTTCATCACCATCATGGTCAACATCATCATCATCATCATTATCATCACCATCATTATCATTATCATCAACTATTGGCTTTGTCCCGTAATTGATTTACAATGTATCTCAAAACACGGTTGTGCCTATACGTGAGCCTTCCCTGAGAGAGAGCGGTAGGGCACATATTTAGGATATGTTGCAAACAAACAGCAAATTAAGAAGATCTTTCGATTCGTGGGTGAAAAATCATGCAAGGGTATCATAACAAAATTAAGTCAATTAGCACTCATTGGATCATATGTAATATTTAACTCAAGATCAGACCCTGCCTGGACAGACATGACATTACTGGATTAATATGATGTCCCCCACTTCTATTTTTTCCAGTTTTGGAATTGCAAATCCTTATTGCGACAGTTCTGTCTACGTTGTACGCACATTTGATTTTCTGCAATGATGTATTAAAATTGTTAAGTATGAAACTACGTTTGTCAACTAATTCAACGAAGGGAACACAAAAGTGATAAACCATTTGTAATGATATGTTCAACATATATTGTAAATACTGTATGTACTATATTGGAAATAATCGGGAATTGCACACTATACCCATGTCATAATCAACTACACAATTACTGCGTCCTTACTTAATAATTACAAACCCCATGTTTGCCATGATTTATAATTGAAATTGCGACAATTTTGTTTACGTTGTATTGTGAACTTACATTTGATTTTCTGTAATGGTTTGATTAAGTATTATTTAGTATATGAAATTATGTTTGTCAATTTATTTAGTGATTATATAGTCAGTTGAAAACAAAGGCAATAAACCACTTGGAATACTCGTCTAATATATGTTGTAAATATTAGAAATAAAGGTAATGTTTAATGCAATTAGGTCAACGAATATAAGACATTATGCAATTGATCAGCACTTGATATTGTTTACTACAATACCACTATTCCCCGATTTAAGAATAAACTCGCATTCAATGCAATTAGCTGATTAAGAATTATAGAGTGTGAATTTATATTTCCAAAAATGTCTATATGCTCAATGTGAGACAAAAAGATATCACTCGTAAAATTGCCATAAATTTGAAAATAAAGTTGATGTTAAATTTGATTATGTTTATGAATATATACATTCAAGACTGTGTTCAATAACGAAGCTTTGTCATCATTCTGGTATGTTATATTCACAATAATCCCATCTATATTCTGTACTCCAAGATAGTTTTACCTCGTATTATGTTTGTCAAGCGTTTGTTAATTTTCTCTTGTAAATGTACTTTGTAAATTATGCCCTGTATTTTGTTGATAAACATGTATCCTGGGCTCTGTGTTACCTTGTATTCTATATATCTATATATTTGAATAAAAGGATTTAAAAAAAATATAACCGTCATGGTCACTCCTGACCATGCACGTAACCCTAGACCTACCCCCTATGCTTCTCCTGTCCGTCTTCCCCTCCGCAGGAGTGCGGCTATCCTGCACGTTCCACTCGGAGGTCTACCAGCCAGCGGAGAAATGGAGCCCCGACAGTGAGACGGACTGCCACTGCAGGAACGGAACCGTCGTGTGCTCCTTCCGGGGAGAGGTACCGAGCTGTGTCGGGGCAGGATCGACCGAAGGAGAACCGGGGACGGAGACAGGTAGGAATGGGGTGGGGACCATGGGCAGACGGTTGGGAGAGCGCATAATGGGGAGGGGGAGGGGATGTGTATACAAGGTGGGGTACGGTGAGTTGCAGGTCGGGGCTCCTTCAGGGGAGAGGCCCTTCGGGGCAGGGCCGGCCGAAGGGGAACGGGGATCCAGACATGCCAGAGACAGATAGGAGTGGGGTGGGGACCGTGGACATGGTGGGGTGGTATCATGGTGATGGTGATGGTGGTGGTGGTCGTGGGGGGGGGGGGGGGTACAAGGTGTTGGTACCGTGGAGCCCGTTTGGAAGACGGTATAGGGGTGGGGGCATGATGGGGTTGTTGGTGGTGCGTGAAGGAGGGGGGGGGGGGTACATGTTATGGGAACGGTGGGATACATGGGCTCCTTCCTAGGTGAGGTGCCGGATCGGCTGAAGGGGAACTAGAGCCAGTGACAAGTAGGCGGTAGGGGTGGTTATTGTGAGCCCGTGGGGGTAGGGCGTGGTCAATGGTGGTGGATCGAGGTGCGGTAGGATGAAGGCGTACAGTCCAGCAACCATTAGTGCCAGCACGAGGGAGGGTGAGGTGGGGTGACATAAGCCTACAGGTAATAAAGGACTATTGGGCCTAGGGATCGCCATTGAGATAATGGTACAATATTCATTCAAGAGAATAGGCCCAAGGATCGTCACATTATTTTCTGGAATTGCCATGATTGTACAACATTTAATCACAAAGCGTCAAAGACTGAATGCAGTTTTGATCTAGACTAGAATATCACATAAAAAGAGCTGGCTGAAAAGTGCCTAATGACCCCTGTGTTACCTTATGCTACCCGGCAACTCTGACTACACTATGTGACTAAATCCAAAACTAAAACTAAATAATCTGAATCCTGGTTTACCGTCAACGGTCTGACACGTATTCGTGTCAACCACTGCCCTCAGGTTAAGGTCAGTGAGTCTAAGGAAGTGAAGCAGAGCTCCAGCTTCACACATCCTTGATGAGTCCATGGACTCTACTATGTAGTGCACGGTCCACGGCGAGTCCAACGTGGTCATATATAACTAACCTTTATTTGCTCGCTGGTGGCGCCATGCTTCAGTCTATAACGAAAGTGCAATAATGTCACGGTGTTTCTAATTTTCCCAGTCTCTGTACATTTCAGTGTGCACTACAATTGCACTATCAAGCCCCAGCAAAAAAAATAAATAAATAAATAAATAAAATAACAACCACAATCTCAGATATGACGAGATAACCAATGATGTAATGAAGATCAGACTACGGAGCTATTAATAGCTTCAAATCATATCATGGAAATCATTTACGAGATGTCCATGACAAGCATGGACAAAAGATGGTTCACGAGATGATTTCATCATCATGAATAATCATTTCTTTTCTGTGGAGGAGCACCCATAGAAGCTATCGTGTGTGGAGAACACGGATACAAGGGAATAATTTGTCTCCATCGAGACACGTGGTTAGATGGGAGGTCGACAAGAATTGTGCCGACTCTATCTTCAGCACCTTGTTAGATGCTCGAGTAGAAAAAGAACCCAAAGAGTACCGAAGTGTGTCGCCATATCCGTGGCATGCCTGGTTTCTGGTTCTAAAGAACATCACTCCAGTCATGCCTGTGAGAGATTTACCGGTCCGATATTGTTTTTCGCTCTACCCTCATAGTTTAGAACCAGTAATCTTGACAACATACATTATAAAGTCACACTTTGGTATAGCTGCAGAAGGACCTCCCTTCTGCTTTCCGGTTGCCAGGTTGCCGGTTGTTTTTGATTACATAGTGTGGGACGTTAAGATGTGGAGAGGGGATAGACTTACTAAACGGGAAGAGTCTACATTCATCATCATGATCAGAACCCCATTAATTCAGCATTTTGTGTGTAACCAATAGAGAACGTGTGACGTCATATGAGCATGTTGTCAAGACAACTGGTTCCAAACTGTGTGAGTTTAGCAAAGAGTGGTAATCATAGCAGGATTTCTGAATGAGTGTGCCCGACATTCCGCTAGACAATATCGTACCAGTGAACTTTCACTTGAGTGATGTTGTTTAGAACCAGAAACCTGCACAACCGTGGACGTGACTACACCACTTCGGTACTTTATACGATGGATTTGCATGATGTTGTTTATTTCCTAGGCATATACCCATCTAACTGTGTAGAGGAGGACGGGACGACGCGTTACCATGGAGACTCGTGGCAGGACGTTGATCAATGTGCCACCTGTTCCTGCGCCGATGGCACCATATCGTGCACCTGCGATCCCATGGAATCAGGTACGAATATGGCAGTTCCTCTTCCGGCTATCTTGAAGTCCTTCTTTGCTGTGCCACTTTTTATTCCTTTTTCCCTTCTTTCATTTGCATTTTGAGCACGTTCCTTTGGTTTTCTTGCAAAAAATCACATGCTCGCTCTAGAAGATCAACAAGAAGCGATGATTAAACATTGTTGTTGATTTAGATAAAAATAAATGACATTTGGAACAAGCCTTGACCACGCTTAGCATAAGGTTGTGTAACATATATATGTATAATTTTCATGTGCACGAGCATCTTGTACCTTCAATATTTAAGATCTAGCTGGTATAAACAAAAAAGTAAGATTATGTATCACAATATCACTAGTATAAAACCAAGTACTTGACATTTGCTTCAGATCTTTTGTATTGATTGTATTTCAATGTTACCAATTTGTTGTTATGTTTGCGTGATTGTTATAACCGGGCTCCTGTGGAAAGTAGTCCTCGAGATTGAAAGGACCTCCCGGACAAAATAAAACGTGAAATAGATGAATAAATAAAGATCTACGTTAGATATGTACTTTCTTTGACAAACGCACATTGTCGGACGTGGAATTGCTATGAGCGGTCTTACGAAAAGGCACCGAAGAGCGGCGAGATTCAAAAGCAGCCAAGAGTAGACAAATTCAGGAAATAAGCTGCCAAGAACTGCATGAAGACACCGCAGACACAAGGTAGACCTCTGGAAGACTGTTTCAATGTGTGCTGGTGAATTAACTCAGTATTTTCGAAGAATTTCGTGTAAATCAAACAGTGATACATACACGGCCTTTAACATGTGTAACTCTCTCATTGACATACAGATGTGCAGTAAGCTAATGAGGTTTTCAAGGCCCTGTAATATTTGGCTTACTAACGATCACATATTTTAGACTCTGCTGCTACCCACCATGTTTACTCTTCACACATTGAATCTTTATTTTTAGAGGAGCCTCAATCGGACTTGGCCTGTGTGGAGGAGAACGGAACGACCCGTCTCCATGGAGACACGTGGGAGTTGACAGAGAACTGTGCTTCCTGCTCCTGCGACAATGCCACCATCTCCTGCTTCTCCGTCGGCTGTGAGGACCAGGCCGTAACAATGTCGCAGGGTGGAGGTATGCACGCGAGCACCTCTTGCTTCCGAAGTCACATCTATTCTTGTTTGGTTGTTTGGTTGATCAATGTTGGTGGCGTTCTTCAATCTTATAAGCAGATTATTAACGACTGCAGTATAACAAAATAAATATAACAATATACAAATATTTATTAGAAAACGGTAACACATTCGGTAACACCATGTCATGCATGTGATGGTATTCTTTAAGGATATTTGGCTCAAAACAGAAATAAAGGGTGCACAGAGGAGAGATGAATCTTTATTTGATTTCGTAATACTCACATAACAATATTTTTAGCTTTAATTTTCGCTGTTTAAACCAAAAATAAAAGACATTCGCTTAAAGAGAGGCGCCGATTGTATATACGCCCATGGCATACACATTAAAAAAATCGTGCTACTCTGGGAGGTATCTAAATAATAACATATTGCTTTTGGTGATGGCGCTCGAAGAACGGTTACTATCTGATACTGACATCTTATTTAAACGATTATCATTAATTGAACATTCCGCGTCACTCAAGATCACCGCGTGCGGCACGATTTTGCCACGATTCTGCGAAAATCAAACACTGCAATTCAGTCAGTTGCAGATCGAGTTGTACGAAGTTCGAGTTCACGAGGGCAAACTTGTCTGTTCACATTTGCTGATTACCTGCATGGGATCCACCTTTGACCGCCATTCGCCTCATCGTTGATTTGCTCGGCGTCTGTGTTGGCCTTCAGATGCATGTTTGGTTTTTATTCTTATAAATTTCAGAGAGTCTTAACTGTGTGAGTGAGAGTGGGACGATCCGTCTCCACGGGGAGACGTGGATAGAGGACGAGTGTGCTGATTGTTCCTGCGACAATGGCAACCTCGCCTGCCAGACCGTCGGATGTGAGCCTCTCGTCGTTGGGGAATCTACGGCTGGAGGTACAAACATGATTCTCACTCTTATATTGTTTCTCTTTATTTTCGTTATTGAAGTCATATTATACCCTTCGCGACATAGTTTACTCCTCGTCCTGCTGTTTAGTTAAAGAAAGATGTCTCATCACGCTATTACGGCTTCGAATAATTTCTTCTTGTATGTTGACAACCAAGAAGATACCATTTTAACGGTTTTCCCTGTCGGGGAAACATAGATCCTTACCTGTAAAGAATTTAAAGATACCTTTAGATGTTATAATTAATACTTGCGTGTCTGACAAAATTAAACCTTATTTTGATACCTGCCCGTTCGTCTCGTAAGGGTGACGATTCTAACCTGTAAACATCATTGAAGCTTCCTCTAGTCGCGCAGACGAGGGTATCCCGGAGGACACACCTTGAAGTGTCTCTGAGATGGCGATACATGAAAGCACCACCGAGTCCTCCTCACGCCTCGCGGGTGCTTAGCTGCATGTAAAGGCCACCGCAGATGACACGATTCGATCAATCAAACGACTCTGCGACTGGCTGAATCAATTATGGGAAGTGCATTTGGTGATGTCACATTTCTAGTCGTTGGCCTCTACGACTGAATAATCGGAGTAGAATCGTCTCGTCTGTGGTGGCCTTAAGATTTTCAGAGACAATGTCCTCTGTCGTGACTATGGTAATTATTTCATCATGATGGAGACCATTGCCTGCCAGGCAAAAAATGAACCATTTAAAAACTAATCTGTTAGGTACCATTGAACTACCCCCTGTCCTACAGATGGTGAGACCAGCCCTTATCCCAGCGACCTGCCCTGTGTGCACAAATCAACCGTATTCCTCCACGGGGAAGAGTGGCGCATTGACGAATGTAACAAATGTACATGTATGAACGGAAGCTCTTCATGTGCATTTGATGAGGACAACCCGAACTGTCTAGGACTTCCATCAGACCAAGGCAAGGCGCCATCTACGTGGAATACGATCTTGTCGTCTTGAATGCGTTGTTGTCATTGGTCTGAGACGTATGTCTCTAAAAAAAAAAAGACAACCTGCTTGCAAGAATTAAGTTTTAACATCAGTCATGGCAGTACGGAATGCTTCAATTTGTTAATGGTCATCATAAAATATAATGATGATTAGTTCTTGGTTTGTTTGCTTGGCTTTTTGTTTTATTAAAGTGTGAAAGCATTGATCTGCAGTGTAACATCGTGTAGCCTGCGTTCCTCTCCTGGATAAGAGTGATAACAAGCATGGAAGGCATGTCAAAGATCGACCATTCCCTGGCTTGGGTGATCTACCTTTTGCGTTGCGCATGTTCTATACCTGCATGTTGTTAATTTCGTGTAAGAGAGATATTTTATTTTCTAAAACTGAACACTATATCACACCACTGTATTTTAGAGCTCCAGCTTGCTGATGAGTTATGATAAAGGTTGATACAAGCATTTCTATATTCACGGGACATTGGGAGCATGTAACCGTCGTTGAACCATTACTTGATATGTTTTCCGGACCCCGGCAGTTGGCAATTGGGCATGCTGGACGGATGAAGTGGGGCTATACCATGGTCAGTTCAGCTGGCGATTATTGTGAAGCATGTGGCGGGAGTTTTATGTGAATAGCATGTAATTCGTTTGCATTGACGCCAGTTCCGGCGTCAGTTACCGCGAAGCTAGGCGATACATGAAAGCACTAGTGAGTCCTCCTCACGCCTCACAGGTACCTGTAAAAGGCCACCGCAGACGACACGATTCGATCAATCAAACGACTCTGCGACTGGCTGAATCAGTTACAAATTATGGGAAGTGCGTTAGGTGAGGTCACATTTCCAGTCGTTGGCCTGTACGATTGGAGAATCGGGGTCGAATCATATCGTCTGTTGTGGCCGATTTCCAGAGACAATTGCGTCTGTCGTGCCTAAGGTAATGATTTCATCATGATGAAGACCATTGCATGTCAGGCAAAATTGAACCATTTCGAAACTAATCTGTTAGGTACCATTGAACTACCCCCTGTCCTGTAGATGGTGAGACCAGCCCTTATCCCAGCGACCTGCCCTGTGTGCGCAAGTCAACCGTATTCCTCCACGGGGAGGAGTGGCGCATAGACGAATGTAACAAATGTACATGCATGAACGGAAGCTCTTCATGTGCATTTGATGGAGACAACCCGAACTGTCTAGGACTTCCGTCGGACCAAGGCAAGGCGCCCTCTACGTGTGGAATACAATCAACTTTGTTGTCATTGGTCTGAGACGTCAGTCTCTGAAAGGGACAGCCTGCTTGCAAGAATTAAGTTTTAGCATCAGTCATTTCAGTTTGTTTGTTAATGGTCATCATACATTATAATTATGATTAGTTCTTGGCTTGTTTGTTTGGCTTTTTGTTTTGTTAAAATGTGCGAGCATTGAACTGCATTCTCGTGTAGCCTGCGTTCCTCTCCTGGATAGGAGTGAAAGCTAGCATGGAAGGCATGTCAAAGATTGACCATTCCCTGGCTTGGGTGATCTACCTTTTGCGTTGCGCATGTTCTATACCTGCATGTTGTTAATTTCGTGTAATAGAGATATCTTATATTCTAAAACTGAACGCTATATCACACCACTCTATTTTACAGCTTCAGCTTGCTGATTACTTATGATAAAGGTTGATACAAAAACTTCTTATGGGACATTGGGAGCATGTAACCGTCGTTGACCCATCGCTTGATATGTTTTGCTGGAGACCGGGGGGGGGGGGGCATTTCATGAAAGTTGTCAGCACTGAAAAGTTGTCTTTCTCCGACAGTTACTATAGTAACAGTCAAAGGCTAGTGCCTCTCAGCCAATCAAAACCGAGGATTTCACTGAAATTGTCAGCACTATTTAGTCAGTGCTGACAACTTTCATGAAGTGCCCTACGGCAGTGGGCAGTCGGGCATGCTAGACGGTTGTGGTGGGCCTATACCATGATCATTTTAGCTGGCGATTATCAGGGCCCATGTTGCGAGAGTTTTCTATGAAAAGCATGTACATGTAATCCGTTTGCATGTGGCGCCAGTTACCTTCAAGCAGGCGTGCATGATGTATGGCGTGCATGAGTGTTGTAGGGGGAACCGTAACATGCATAATTGTCTGGTTCTATTGTCAATTAGCATTAATGCAATCGCAATGGTCAAAACAATATTGTTATCCCGTGATAAATCTTAGAGGAAGCGAATTAATGCATCGTATGTATTGAAGATAAAGTCCAGAATTGACGCTGGGATAACCAAAATGCTTATTGGGCCTTTCAAACGGAGAGTGCTAATAAGGTCTGGAACTTATCGGGGCCCCGGAAAAACACTTCTGAAGATGCCGAAACAGAATAATGGGGAGTGGGAGGTGTGGGTAGGGGTGGGTAGGGGTGGAGATGGGGTGGGATGGGGTGGGGTGATCGATGCTCGACGTGTATGTGTCGGTGTTACAGCATGCCCCGGTAACTGAATCATGTTATCCGGGGGATTGTTTTAGTTGTTTGTTAAACAATACCTTTCTTTTTACATGTATCTACTATCTATCTACCTATCCACCTACCTATCCATCTCTCTATCTATCTATCTATCTATCTATCTATCTATCTATCTCTCTATATCTATCCATCTATATATCTATCTACATGCATACATCTGTCTACCTATCTATCTATATCTGTCTATCCGTCTAATTATCTACCTATCTATCTATCTATCTATCTATCTATGTATGTATTAATCTATCACTTAGTCAATCAACCTATCTATCTATCTATCTATCTAACTATCTATCTATCTATCTATCTATCTATCTATCTATCTATCTATCTATATCGGTGTTCCTATTCCAGTGATGTTTAACATTCTTAGACTCTTTCTCTGCCCCATCTTCTCTTCACCACAACTCTTCTTCCTTCGCCCCCCCTGGCCACCCCGACAGACATTTACCCATCCGACCTGCCGTGCGTGTTTCAAGGAGGCAACATTTACCTTGACGGGGAGCAGTGGCAGGTCAATGAATGCACCACGTGTCGCTGCTCCAACTCATCCTCGATCTGTGAGAGGAGTGATGATTGCGGGGAGCTGCCCTCACAAAGTTAGACTCCCTGCATGTCTCCTCGTTTCTTTTAATGGAATTAGACTGATTGTGAAGCTTCATGTAAAAAAAAAACGTAAAGCAGAATAGTACATTTTGCTGCAACATTTGTGCGTGATGCATACTTAATGTTATTCACTTCATTCAGGAGCCCGATGTTCGTGCCATCTGCGTGGTCTCTTTACAGGATGTCGAGTTGAAAGGTCAAAGTTCAACTTCAAAGATCTTGCTTTAACAAGCTCCGCCCTGATCTCATGGCTGCAGTCCGATAATGAAATGCATCCCAAATGGAACTTGTGCGCGTCATAGCTCTAGAGGGACTTCTCCCGTTCCCTGCACGTCGCGTTAACCCGCTTTCTCTAGTATCCGGAAGTTTGACGCATCCTTGGTCTTCATATAGTATTGATTTCTGTAATCTCTGGTCTTTGGTATGTTTGGATTACCTCTGAAGATGAAATGATAATATCCATCCTTCACACACGCACAAACACACACACACACACACACACACACCCCACGTCACTTATTCTGACATAGAAAGAGGTCAGTTCTATTAGACATAAACCGGAATGCATTATGACAATGGACTTGTATTTTCAGTAAAGTCCTGACGAACACCATTATGCGTGGTGTTATACTATTATATGACACATGTGACTTTTGTTTTACAATAATGCATAATTATTCCCATAGCATTCTGTCTAGCTGGAACACAGATATGTTTTTTTAAAGGCTTGACCGATGTACATATTGTTTGTATGCCCTCCTGCCGCCACCAGTATGCGAAGACCAGTACCTGACGGACACCACGACCATCCATTCCCCGGGCTTCCCTGATGAGGCTTACCCGCCCAACACCACCTGTATCTGGGAGCTGGACAACATGCAGGGGATGTGCTGGTTGCTGCAGGCCAACTACGTCGACTTCGAAGATTCCACGGACTGCGAACTCGGTGGACTGCTGGTGAGTGACCTATGGTAGCTGCGTCGACAAGTATACTAGGGTCACGTTGCATAAAATTTACCATTACTGGTAACTCTACCATCAATGGTAACTATCGTGGTAACACCACTCGGCAACCAATCAAATTCAAGGTTTCCATAGAAGCCATTGGTAGAAAAGTTACCGTCAATGGTAAGTTTTATGCAACAGGGCCCTGTTATGTATTGTTCGTGGGGATGGATGGTGGTAGTGGTGATGAATAGACCACAGTCCTCCGTTAACAGATGATAACCATGAACGCCTATGTGCTTATCTTGATCTTTGGTACATCTCAAGCTTCAAGATTCTAAGTACGTTACTGTCATATGAAAATATAGAAACTTTGGGAAGGGGGTCAACTCTTTAACATTTCCAGAAATCGAGGTTGTTAGATTTGCATTGATAGATTGATTTGTTAATTGCACATCTGTCAATCTAAGTATCGTCGAGACAACCAGCGATGAAGCTTTAATCTAAAAGCAACGACCGAGGATTTTTTGTCTGTGTATATTTTGTATACCTTCATCAAATATACCTATATCGTATATACCTACCTCGTATTGTGGATACTTATATATGAATAATAGACATTATTAAACATGTAATGCCCAGAATGCTGAAACCCCAATCAATAACTTAATTTAGTGAAAAGGCGTTTTTCCGTCTTGTTTTTCTGGCTCTCTGGGCATTGCCTTGGATTCTATTGTAAAAAAAAAAAGAACTTACACGGACAACATTCATTTAGGTATTTATTTCATTATTTACATGCGATATGTGCATATAGTACGAAGACCTGGTCTATAAGACTGTGTCCGCAAGGCTGTGCGGAACTCAGGTAATCAGCTACCCGACGCTCTCTGGCAAGGGGATCTTCACCTTTCACTCGGACGATGTCGAGAGGTCTCGCCGAGGTTTCAACACCACCATCTACTCCGTGCCCTGCCCCGACTACGGCTTCGTTCCCGGCGAGTTTGGAGAGGTTAGTTCATCTTGTAGTTGGTGTCATGGATAAAATCACTATTCCTTCCTTTTGATGTTGTTCAAACATAGTCCCTAGCTCGTCATCTCATGGATACCCCAACAACAAAACGCGATCTACGACAACTATCGTAAACAAAAAAGAATGATTGATGTACAATAAATAATTCTCGGGAATGCGGGCGAACGATCGGCAACTGTTCGACCTTTTGTGTTTTCAATAATTGACTGACTTGTGTCCGATGGTCGTAAGCCGATAGGAAACGTCTTTGCGAGGCAATTATCAAGGAGCATTGAAATGTTAGTCTGCCTCGTGGAATATTTCACCGAACTCTTGAATATTAAGATTGTGCAATGTGCATTGCATAGCTTACCTTTCGATTGCCTCGCACGATCGTTGTGTGACTAGAGACAGTCCTTGGTCACTCTCAGGATTGTCCACACTCTGACAACCGATTGCAGAAACACCCTCTCTCAACAAGTTTAGTCCTAACTGGGCTTCGACGCATTCGCAAAAAACATGATATTGCAGCATTTTAGTTCACCGACAGGGTGTTGTTGGTATCTATTGGCGTATCCTCCTTCCCCCACAATAATGAGAACAAAATATTCAAACATTTTAAAAAGACGATATTGAATATATGGTTCTACTCAAAGCAACTGATTGGTTACACATGTGAGATGCATGCAGAGGGACCATCTATTCAATAGCCCTGGTGATATGTTGTGACTCGTATCTAAAGATCCCGCAGCCGGCTCAATCACGATGGTTGTGCAATACGTAAGGTACTATGACTGGAAATGTGACGTCAAATATTATTTTGTACAAGATTAGCTATAGAGTATCGAAGTGTTGTCGTCATAATGAGCATGTTGTCAAGACAACTCGTTCTCAACAAAATCACTCCAGTGAGAGGTTTGCGATATTGTCTAGCGGGCTAGTGTCGGACACTCACTATTAGAGTACCCGCTACGGTCACCGCCGTTTGCTCTACCCACACAGTTTAGAGCTGTTGTCTTGACAATAATGCCAATATGCCGTCACACTCCGGACCGGGTCCTGCAATTCAGCCGGATCGTGTCGTCTGTGGTGTCCGTTGGGGTTCGATATCTAAAGACCGATTGTGATGTTTGGTCTTTCAGTGCCAGGGCGAGTGTGGGGAGGGGATGGCAGAGAGGACCGTTGACTGCATAGATCTTCAAACCGACACTGTTGTAGATGAGAGTCTTTGTTCCGGTCACAAACCCGTCTCTTCAGAACCATGCGACACTGGAGTTGAGTGCCCACGTGAGTTAAATTTATAAGCAAGGATTATGAAGTAAGCTTCATACATGATTGGTTTAGAGAGTAAGTCACCCAGATATTTATTTGGTGGACTATCCCTTTAAGTTACACTCTAAACTTGCTTTGACCACTGTGCTTTGGATGTATTGCAATGAAAATGATAAATGAAAATCAAGCATGTCTGCATAAGTTGGTACTAGAATGATAATGAGTCATATATAAAACACGAACAGCATGGACAATCTGGGGAACAGAAATTGTTGATATTAGATGTTAATCCGATCGACTGTAACATTTACTTTTCGTTATTGATTTCTTTCAAGCTGTTCCGAGCCAGAAGGTAAATGCACAATGCACAGAAATCAACAATTGTACTTTTTACAATCAAAGGCAACTTAACATTCCAAATATGATATTCATTGTACAAAAAAGTAGCAATGGTACAAAAATGTTTTTGTGTGATAGCAGATGTTCAGAGGTGCCCCGCCCCACCATTTATATTTACGTCCTTTAAACAATAAGGTGTCCAGTTTTGT